>JASDQU011505160.1:2790-23155 GCA_032191745.1 Picea mariana | reverse complement strand
CCTTTTTTTCTCTTGCAAACCTCCCAAATTTCTTGCTCCCGAACCTCTCGATCTTCTGCCACCTGTCTCCTCCGACGATGGAAGATTTCACTAACTTAGGGACTTTAGAAAGTCCTCGATGTCTTTTCACACTTAGCACAAATTTCTCTTTCGAGACTTAGGCTATTCTCGAACTACTTCTGCACTCTTTGTGGAGTTCTATGCAGACACTTATATGACTTTGCTCATCTTGAAAAACTTCACGTCTCCCGTTTCACCATGAGATTTCTCTTTCCCTCCTGGTAGTTTATCGCTCTTCCTCCTGAGCTTGTAACATGGACTTACTCTCTCCTTGGTGCACTCCTTGCACTCAGATAATATTCTCAATGACTTCTCCCTTGGCCTATATGAACATCTTAAGGCATCTCCTTTTATTTGTCGATGCACTCTTGCAAAGCCTTCCTTCCTTAGGGTGTTGAACAACCTTGGGGTTCTCTTAAGGGTTACAACACTTCCATTCATGTTTCTCTTGTAAACTCTTGTACTTTCTCTATACCCTCCTGGAAAAGTGTTCTAGAGTGTTCAGTAACTATGGATTGTGTTTCCTCCTACACAACCTTTCTTTCCAAGGTACCCAACCACCTTGAAATTTCCTCCCAAGTATGTGAATTATCCTGGTGCGCCCTCCTAACAGCTTCTCTTTTGACTCCATTGAGTTCAAACACTCACTCCTTGCATCGAATCATAGAGTTTCCACACTCTACCTCACACTCCTTTCACTTATCCTAGAGAACTAGAATTAATTCAACACACTTACGGATAGAAAAATATATATCTATCCCTATAGACGATTTCTAACATTCATCTACAACTCAAATGCATACAAATGACATTCATAACACAACATCCATTACATAGAAATTGATAACAGGAAAAACTGTCATTTTCTATTAATGGTTGAATGTTCATTACAATAGTAGAGTCTGAGCTACAACTGAGTCTCAACTCTCTTTGTTTTTCTCCCTATCTCCTATGCATCTGCCTACAATAACCTCTACTTTGCAACAATACAAATATTTATACAAGAGGGGCTCGACAAGCTTCCCTCCAAGATAGACTAGTGGTGTCAAATCACCATTCAAAATGCCTGTCAAATGGGAAAATTACAATTATGAAAATCTACTCCAAAACGGATGCAAATCCCTCCTATCGTCAACCACTTAATGGCGACCTTATCTCCATCTTGTGAGAAGGCACAACTTGGTTCTTCCATATTGTCCTCATTAAATTCATGGGTGACTCTTTTGATTCTCGAGGAAGAATGAGAGGGCGAAACCTCTCCCTTTCTTGAATGTGCACCATGCATGCTAATCAACTGACGCATGTTGAGGTGGAGCGATGCTCCTGCATCATACTCCATGGCTATGAAAATCATGAGCTCCTCCTCATGAGCTTTCCAGTGTGGTTGAAATCCTCTTGGATCCCAAAATGTTTCCTGGAGCTGTCTCTTTGCTCATCTGCCTCATTGCTTCTGCTCCTGCATCATCCCCACTACGCTTGTAGGTTTCCTTTTGTCCATCATCCTCATGATGACCACTTCCTCTTTTGACTCCAACATCATCTTCCTTATCTCGTCAACCACCTCGTCCAACTGCTCCATTGACTGGCTCACCTTTTGCAGACTAGCTTGTTGCACTTCTTCCTTGGCTCTAGGTAAATCATACCGATCTTCCATGTTATCTTCTTCATCTCTTGTGGCCTTAACTTTCCACTCTGCTGCAAACTCCAATTCTGTAGTCTCCTCATCACTAGGCTTCTACTCATCTATTACTTCTGACAAATTGACTCATGTCATTTCTTCGGTTGGTTCCTTTCCTGCTTCCTCAAGCTGCAAATCATGTCGGTGTGTCTCCTCTGGCATGGATATCTTATGGTAGCCACCTTCTGGTTCCGAACATTCTAACCAATCCTCTAGCTCCTTTAGCTCCATCTTCCACTGGGTGAGTAATCCAATTGGACACTCTCCTTTTGTTGGGGCAGACTTCATTATATGTTCCTTCTCCATGAAAGTCTTATCTTGCTATCTTTCTGTTGCATCTGCAATATATATGCTAGCCTCTCCTCATCCTCTTGGAAAGAATATATTGACTCCTCCAATGATCAGAATGGTCCTCTGATCCTTCTCCTCTATGGTGGAAGTTTTCAACTTATCATCATCTTCATTCACACGGTTCACAGTTCCATGCGAATCTCCACCCGAGTGAGGTATTTCTTTTGCTTCCTCCTCATTTGTCAACATCTTTTGACATGAACTCTTATTTGAGATCGTCTCTTCTGCCTTTCCCACTTGGAAATTTGGAATGTCTCCTCTACCCACTTGGCAGTCTATGAGATCCACTGATCCCTCCTCATTTCCCATGTAGAAACCTACGAGACCTCTTCCAGATATTTCTCCCTTGTCATTGAGGCTTTCAACATACCTCGGCCATGTTCTTACCAAATTTTGTTTCCCTCTATCCAACAAATTTTGAATAGGCCATTTAGTTGTCCTCGTCAAAGGACATTCATCCCTCAAGATCACCTTTGCTTCCTACTACATCTCGAATGCTAGCTTCTCCATCTCTACCCGAATTTGACTGAGCTCCTTGTCCATCTCCACTTTTCTCCTCTGTGAATGGAATTTTCCTCAACCACATTCATAACTTCCAACGACCATCTTACTTCATATACAACCCACCTGACTATTTATCATCTCCTTCACACCTTGCAACCGCTTCAACAGAGTACCACACTCTGTCTCCCTTGCTTACAAAAATCAATTCTTTGTTAGATCTGATACCACTTTGACGCATACCTCGTCCCCTCCTCCTTTGGGGCTACTTGACCTCCCGATCTAGGATCTTTCAAGTCACTGAACCAAATGGTTCGTCGGGCTCCTGATGGGACCAATTTAACTTGACACAGGTCGTTTACCTTCTCGACGCAAGTTGTGTGGCACCCGCGGATCCTCTCCTTAGTGATTTTCAAACCTCAACGCCAACATTAGGCTCCCATGTTAGGCTCCCTCCTTTATGTGACCACAGACTATGACCAAGGTCTAGCTCGCTTCCCGACTTTGTGCTTCAGAAAATTTCGCGAGATTCTTACTCCCTTCTCCCCAATTTATGAATCAGATTATTCTCGAGGACCAAATCTATGGTCCACATTCCTCTCATGATCAACGATTGAGATCAAATTGCAAGCTCAGAATTCGTGATTTGTTCCTTCTCCCACTCTGCTTTTCCTGATTTCTGAATTAGCGAAGTGTTGATTTCACACCACGCGTCCTATCTCGATGGATGACTAAGATTTCTTTGGCTCTTAGCTCTTCGGGTGTTCTCTCCTCTTGAATTTTCTCTGAATGGTTCCTCCTCCAAAATATGTAGACCTCTACCATGTGCCCTTCCAGATCCAATGGCTTGGATTAGAATCGCTCCTCACGACTTCGCGAAGATCCTTGTTTTCTCTCGCAAACCTCCCGAAGTTCTTTCTCACGAACCTATTGATCTTCTGCCACCTGTCTCCTCCGATGATGGACAAGTTCACTATCTTAGGGACTTCGTAAAGTCCCTGACCTCTTTGTACACTTAGCTCAAATTTCTCTTTCAAGACTTAGGCTATTCTCAAACTCCTTCTGCACTTCTTGCAGAGTTATGTTCAGACACATCTGCGACTTTGCTCGGCTTGAAAACCTTCACATCTCCCTGTTTCACTATGAGCTTTCTCTTTCCCTCCTGGTGGTTTATTTCGCTTCCTCCTGAGCTTGTAATATGGACTTATAGTCTCCTTGGCGCATTCCTTGTGCTTGGGTAAGCTTCTCGATGACTTATCCCTTGCCCTATCTGAGCATCTTAAGAAATATCCTTTCCTTTGTCTTTTCACTCTTGTAAAGCCTTCCTTCCTCAGAGTGTTCAACAACCCTGGGATTCTCTTAATGGTTACAAAAATTCCAGTTGTGTATCTCTTGTACACTCTCGTACTTGCTCTATTCCCTCCTGGAAAATCATTCTAGAGTATTCAATAACTCTGGACTTTGTTTCCTCCTACACAACCTTTGTTTCCAAGGTACCCAACCACCTTGAAATTATTTCCCAAGTCTGTGAATTATCCCGGTGTGCCCTCCTAGCAGCTTCTCTTCTGACTCCACTAAGTTCAGACATGCACTCCTTGCGTCAACTCACAGAGTTTTTGCACTCTGTTGCACACTCCTTACACTTAGCCTAGAAAACCAGACTTAATTCAACACACTTACAGATAGAAAACTATATCTCTATCCCTACAGATGATTTCTAACATTCATCTACAACTCAAATGCATACAAATGACATTCATAACACAACATTCATTACACATAAATTGATAACAGGAAAAATTTTCATTTTCTATTAATGATCGAATGTTCATTACAATATTAGAGTCCGAGCTACAACTGAGTCTCGACTCTCTGTGATTTTCTCCCTATATCCTATGCATCTACCTACAACAACCTCTACTTTTCAACAATAAAAAGATTTATACTATAGGGGCTCAACGAGCTTCCCTCCAAGGTGAACTAGCGATGTCAAATCACCATTCAAAATGCCTATCAAATGGGAAAATTACAATTATGGAAATCTGCTCTAAATTGGATGTAGATCCCTCCTACCATCAACCACTTAATGGCGACCTTATCTCCAGATTGTGCGAAGGCACAACTTGGGTCTTCCAGCTTGTCCTCAGTAAATGCTTGGATCACGCATTTCATTCTCGAGTCAAAATGAGAGGGTGACATCTCTCCCTTTCTTGAATGTGCATGATGCGTGCTAATTGACTAGCATGTGCTGAGGGGGAGTAATGCTCCTGCATAATAAAACAACCTATACAAGATTAGTGATTTATTGAGACATTTACATTCAAGTATTAATTATGTGTAGTGAATCTAGATAATAATTTTTAATGTCATTGGGATTTACATCCATAACCCATGACTAATTGTTTTGTATCTTTTTCAAATCCAAGAGAGGAAAAATGACAAAAAATCAACCATACCTCTCTTGCAATGGACACAGTGGTAAGATCCCAAGTTTTTATTCTCCTCTATTCATCCTCTTTTCTTTATCCAATTGGAAAAATCATGAGGCACACTATGCAAATCAGCACAAAATACGCCTGCGGTCCCTTAAAAATCAGGCAAAGCAGGAACATGTGCACATTCCTAGGAACGCACATGCATTCTCGGGAACACGCATGTGTTCTTAAGAATGCGTGCATGTTCCTACTGACGAACCTACATGGTAAGATGGCTAGAGGTTCAATCCTTACCAAACCTAAAGTAACACCAATGCATGTGCGTTCTTGATAATGTGCATGCGTTGCTATGAGTGTGCATTCATGTTGACCCCCTTGCCACTTTTTCGTTCACCAACTTTATGCACACACCCTAGTGTTGGTCATGGAGTCAAGATTTCACTTATTAAACATTTTTTGAACTAGTCTTGAACCTTCTTATTTATCTCTTCACTCAATCTATGGGGTTCTTTATTCATAAAACTTGAATAGGGAGTCAAATATATTTGATGAGATATATTACTCATTGGTGGAAAACATTGGAGAATTATTTGAAATAATCTCCTCATAAATTTGTATAGGAGCTCTTTCACTTCCTCTAGCATTTCCTGCACTAATTCAAATATCTTTCTATTTAAAATAATTCTATAAAAAACAATTCATTTTGTTGACTTATTTTAAGAACCCTTTCTCTAAAACCAACATAAATATACTTTTCAACTAAGTTTACTTTCTTCTTCCTTCATTGGATGTAACTCAAACTTCTTACAATCCTTCACAAATTGGTAAGTTTTATTTCTACCATCATGCATTTTCTTTCAATCATACTACAGTAGTCTCACCAACAAGATATGGAATGTGCTCATTGGGATCACATCACACACAATATCATCATGATAATCACCCACATGACAATTCACCTTGCATTGTTTTATGACATTGAATTGGTGGATTTTTAATAGTGATTACACCTAGTAAGAGTTGGGGTATGGTGTATATTTTAACTTTATCTTTTGCACCATTTCTATGGACACCAAATTGTATGTTCTTCCTCCATCTATGATCAACTTGCAACACTTTCTTTTGGGCTCACATTTGAGTACATAAAAGTACTTTTTCTTAGTGAAGATACTTCCCCTTTCTTCTCTGGTTTTAACAACATTCTTCTTATAATTATGGTGTTTAGGTTCTACTAGGACTATATCTACTCCACCTATTTCCTCTTATCCCCATGTTGCATGTGTTTTTGCATCTTGTCTTCTACCTCCATTCAAATGTTCCATACAATCATATGTTTGGTGCCCATATTTCCCATATTTAAAGCATGTGCCCACAAAATCCCTACTACATCCTCTTCCATTATATCCCATGTATATTTAGGGTTACTTTAATTCTCTTCTTCTATGCCAATATATGTTGTTCTTTCCTTCATACTTTCCATATGTTTGACCACTTCCATAACTCTATTTTCCTTTTCCTTTGTCTATTTTCTTCCCTCTTTCAAGCTTCACTTTTTCCCCTAGGGACAATTGATGGTCTTCCTTAACTAAGTGAAATCATATCACAATTATTTCCCCTTGAATAACCATCTTTAGACTGGTAATATTTGAAAAACTATTTCTTGGTTTTCATCCTTAACAAACTCAACTAATAATTGTAGGGTAGAAATTTCCCATTTATCTTCTCTTCCAGATTATCCCAAGGCTCAATTTTCTATTTTTCTCCCTAATTCATGTAAATCTAGGCCTCTTTACATCATAATGTAGTATTCCCTTTCAATTTTGTACGATCAAACATGACCCTTTTGAGGGCCCTTGACATGTTCATACTCAGTCATCAAGTTGATCAATTCATCCAAATTTAAGCTCCATGATAATTTAGGAGTATCAATTTTATGCTTACTTCCTATATTTTTAATGGATTGAACCATTTTTCTGTTTATATGATTCTTATCTTTCATCTCTGATTACTCATATTGGCTCCTCAACATCACTCTCGCCATCATCCATTGTATCTTTCTATATGTCTACTTCTAGGGAATCAAGTCTTTCTTTCATTTTTGTAAACATCTCTACAATTTTGTCATTGCCTTATCCATGTGGTCTTCATCTATGCCATCCATCTCAAATGCCTCCTCTCTATACCATACTACAACCCTTGTAGTATTATCTTTGCAATACTCTCTTGCAATGTTCTAAACCACACCTTCACACCATACCACACAACCTCTACGCAGTATTAACACCTTAGTTGGATTGTATCCCTCACAAGACTCACATCTACACTAATTCCCATTGATGTAGTAGATACAACAAAGGATTTTTTTTTTCTAAAAGTGAGCAATGTGCACATCAAAATATGGAAAAGAACTTGAGATAATACACAACATAAATATATTTAAATGTATCTTGAATTTAAATGCACATTTGATTCCTAAAACTCAATAGTAAATACATGACAAAACAATTCCAATAATTTTTTTATTATATAGTTAAGCGAGAGAGAAGTATTACACATGTTGTTGGTTTATGGATTGGAACTATGTAGCAAATTATAGAGACAAATATTTGTAGTCTTTCCCATTCCAATTATTTCACTATCCATTTATCACACGAAGGTGAGAATGCACCATACAATAATTATAACGTAGAATGTTTTCTTTATTAATTCTATATAGTTTCCATTCTCACAAGGCTAGGACCTTTGTATTATATAATTGAAAAACCCATGGTTCCTCTACAATCCATTCATGTAGCCCCAACTTAATTAAATTCATCATACTTATGGATACATAGAAATCTAGGCTTCAAAAAATGATTGTATCTCTTGGGATGGTGCAAGTTAATGCTTCCCTCTCATGATAGGTTAGTTGCAAAGGAAATCTAGAAGAACAACAATATATTGAATAGGGGGTATTTTTAGAGCTGCATGGACAATCTATTATAATATGGTTTGAAAATATGAAACATAGAAAATCCAATTAGCTTCGAGAATATGTAATTTTTATTTATGGAAAATTTGCATAACTTGGAAAAATTAATATTCTTCTAACAATGATATACATGACTTTTCCTCTAAAACATAATGTATATGTTTGTGAAGATGTTGTTTTAGTATTTAAATGATGGAATTTCTTGAAACAAATTTGGATAGTTGTAGATAGCAAACAATCTTGTGCACTACTATTTTTGCATACTTTTAATGGTTAATTTTATATATTTTTAAATTAATAAAGTAAATGAAGTCTTGAAATTACAAGGTCAAGTGTTAATAATGAGTTTGAGTGTCCTAGCATAATCAATCAATTTTTTATTTTGTTAAGTTTGTAGGTCTCAATATGTACTTGTGCATCATATGATTCATTTTCTATATGGTTGAGGAAATAGAAAGTTACATTGGAAATAAAAGACACTTTTTTACATAAAATAATAACTATGCAAAACTTCCTCACCTTGACATGTTTCAAAAAGAATTATTTAGCACTAAAACCTTGTTTTAAGGGAAAATGACCTATTTTACTCTCTCGGGAAGAGTCAAGGGACCTATACACATGCTCTTTGAGAAAACCCACCTAATGGTACTTGGAATCCCACTCTGAGGTCAAAGACCCCACATAAAGAACATATGTCATGATTGGAAACCTATTTCACCATGCTTTAGGCCTAGAAGGTTCATTTTCCCACATAAGACCCTTGTAATCCGTTTCAACCATGGTATATCCTCCAAAACCATAACTACCACCCAAAAGATAATTAATGGTAGACATATCCCACTTAGAGGAAACAAATAACATAGAAAGGTCATATGTGGTGTTTCAACACATGTTTCACCACACTTGATCCTAAGAATACTTTTTAAATCAACAAGCTTTTTGTTATAATTGTGTATGTTGGGTATGTATTATACTCTTTGCATTATCCCCCCCGACCTTCTTAGGGGTTTTGGGGGCAAAGCCCCTGAAAAAAACATTGGGGTTTTATTCACCAAATGTTTGGGTGGTTTTTTGCCTTGGACGGTTTAGTGGCATATGGTATTTCAACCCATGGTTTTCTAATTCTGATTAAGGAATTAAGGTTGTAATCTAATCTATGTCAATGTATTAGGGGATTTTTGGATGTCACAGGATCCTATATATTTTATTGTAAATAATAAAATTGGATAATGAATAAGCATTCGAGGTGAGGCTCTAAACATATTGTTGGTTTTTCTACTTTGGGTTGACAAGGTAAATCTATGTGTATATGTGTGATTGTAATTGCGTTCTTTTCTACTTTTAAGAATCTATGTGTGCATCGCATTATTGTAAAATGTTTAAAATTTACATTTGGTATCATAGCAGTTATTGGCTTCAGGGGGACATATTTGGGGTTAAGGGTTTTGCTGGGGTATGTGATAAACTATGGTATCAATTATTGTGGTGAAAAGAAATGGAGAGCATTTCAAAAATAGACATCAAAAAATTTAATGGGAAAAGTTTTGAGTTGTGGAAGCTCAAGATGGGGGATCTGTTGGTAGACAAATATCAATGGGTCATTGTGGATCCAAGTATTGTACCTACATGAATGTCAACATGAGATTGGGAAAAGTTGGATTAGAAGAAAAATAGCACAATCCGATTGTATCTCTCAAATTCAGTATTATTGATGTGTCAGGGTAATCTATATTTAAGGAATTATGGAATAATTTTGGGTCCTTGGATCAATCTAAGTCCCTGGAAAACAAACTATTCTTACGGAAGAAGTTGTACAACCCGAGGATGAAATATGGAGACTTGGTGATAGATCATATGATTGCCTTCAATGCAATGGTAAGTCTTTTATTTATTACTGATATTAATATTTCGGATGAAGATAAGTGTATCAGTTTATTTTGATCTTTACCAAACTCGTGGGATAGTCTAGTTGTATTCATAGGTAGTAACACAACTACTTTAAGTTTTGATGATGTGGTCTCATCCTTGCCGCGAAGGAGATGAGGTGGAAAAACATGGAAATCCATAGCATATATTCCTTATTTGTAAGAGGATGCTCCAGGAAAAGAAATAAAAATAATTCCTCAAGTGGGAGATCTAAATCTATAGTATATCTAAATCTCCAGTTAAATTCATAAAGGTATGCTAGAGATGTGGAAAATAAGGGAATTACAAGAAACAACGTAGATCCAAAAGTGTTAGAGGAAAGCGATATGATGATGCTCCTTCTAAAGAAGCAAAAACCTCCACAAATGAAGGAGGGGATGTGTACTTGGCTTCTTCAAGCACACACATATATAATGAGGCATGGCTAGTTGAATTAGATGCATCTTTTCATATGAATCCTCGTAAGGAGTGGATTTGTGAGTATTAAAGGTATGATGGAGGTGATTTTATCCTAGGAGATAAATTGAAAGCTGAAATCATGGGATGAGGAAAATTCAAGTTGAAGCTCATGGATGGAAGGATTAGAACAGTTTGTGGTGTTCTGCACATCCCAATATTGGATAGAAATTTGATTTTTGTAAGAAAAATAAGCGATGTAAGGGTAAAAGTAGTGTTTGAGAAGAAAAATTGTAGGACGGTTTAAGGAGAAATGGTATTGCTGAGAAGAGTTCAGATTGGAACTCTATATACACTATTGGGAAGCACTATTAGTGATGGTTGCAACAATTACTTCATTCCTAAGATTGGAGTTGAAGAAGTAAAAACTCCAACAGTCTCTTGATAAAATACTATGTTGGGGCATATTGGAAAGAAGGGCCTTCGAGTAGTACATGATAAAGGTATAGTTGAAGGGATGTCAAATTTTTCTCTGGATATTAATTTCTGTGAACATTTCTTGGATGGGAAGTAGAATCGGGTAAGATTATCCTCCTGTTCCATGAGGGTAGGAGGAATTTTATAGTTGGTACACAGTGATGTGTTTGGACCTATTAATATTAAATATCTAGGTAAATATATGTACTATATCTTATTTATAGATGACTTCTCAAGGAACATGTGGATTTATTTTTTGAAGAAGAAATTTGAATTCTTTGACAAATTTAAAGGGTTTAAGGCTCTTGTGGAAAATTAGATAGAGAAGAAAATTAAGGTGCAGAGGACGGATAATTGTTGACAAATATATGGGAATGAATTCGAGGAATTATGTAAGAAATTTTATATAGAAAGGAAGAATATTATTCCATACACATCTCAACAGAATGGAGTTGCAAAAATGATGAACACAACGTCGATGGAAAGAGAAAGGATAATGCTCATTAGTCCTAGGTTGGGACAATAATTTTGTGTAGAGGCAGTGGAAACTACATATTACCTAGTAAATCGATCACCCTTGTCAATGTTGTATTACATGACTCCAGACGAGGTATTGACTAGTAAGAAACCCTCTCTAACACATCTCATGGTTTTTGTTTATGATGCTTATGTACATGTTCCAAAGGAAAATGGGAGTAAGATGGATAAAAAGGATGAAATGTGTATTTGTGTTGTCTATAAAGATGGTATGAAAATTTATAAGATTTAGAACCGAAAAACTAAGAAGGTAGTGTGTAGCCGAGATGTGGTATTTAGAGAAATCAAATATGTTTTCAAACATGAAGTCCTACCAAGGGAGGAAGAACCAGAGAAAATAGAGTTTGAATTGAAGGATAATGAATCGAACTCTACAGAATAACAAGAATAATAAGAAGAAGAACCTCATACTCCATTTTTCAGGAGATTCATTTGGGAAAGATGACAACTGGAAAGGTATAATCCACTTGATTTTTGTTCAAAATTTTACTTTTTTATTATTGATGATGATCCTAGAACTGTTACGGAGGAAGTGGATTTAGAGGATGGAAAACTATGGAAAAATGCCATGGTTAAAGAAATGGCAGCCTTGGACAAGAATGAGGCTTGGGATATAGCGGATTTGTTAACTAGAAGAAATCCCATTGGTAGAAAATGGGTGTTTAAGAAGAATTTAATTGCAAAAGGAAAAGTGGAGAAATACAAAGCTCGGTTAGTAGAAAAGGTTATTCCCAGGTAGAGGGAATTGACTTTGGTGAAATTTTTTCTCCTATTTCCAAGTTAAATTGTATTATATTTATTTTATCTGTTGTTGTTTCTTTTGATTTTGATGTTGAACAAATGGATGTGAAGACAAAATTCCTACATGGGGATTTGGAAGAAGATATATACATGAGCCATCCATAAGGATTTGCAGTGAAGGGAAAGAAATAGTTGGTATGCAAGATGAAAAGGTTCCTATATGGGTTAAATCAATCACCAAGGATGTGGTATCAAAATTTTGATAATAAATATTGGGACTTGGATTCACAAGGAGCGAAGTCGATCTCTGTGTGTATTTCTAATTAGTAGGTGATTTTCTTATTTATTTGGTCTTGTATGTGGATGTTATGTTGTTGATAGGAAACAACAAGGAAATTATCCAGGTTGTGGAAGATTAGTTTTCCTCTAAATTTGACATGAAATATATCGGTGTTGCAAATTTTATTGTTGGCATGGAAATTCAAATAAATCAGGAAAACATGAAACTCTGGTTGAATTAGACAAAACAATTGGAGTCAATATTGCAGAGGTTTAATATGAAATAATGTAAACCTATCAAGGTCCCTATTCTTGTAGGTGTAAAGTTATCTACAGTCTAGTGTTTGAAGACACATGAAGAGGAAGAGGACATTTCTTGTGTTCCATATGCTAGTGTGTTTGGTAGTTTGATGTATGCAATGGTATATACTAGATTGAACATCATATGTGCAATGGGAGTTCTTAGCAAGTATATGTCAAAACTAGGAAAGGAGCATTCGGAAGAAGTAATGAGGGTTAGACCTTGAGACCAATGTCTAGTGCACAAAACCTACTCATGGCATCCATATCCCACTTGGATGCTAAAGAACTCTGACCATGACACTGAGAATGATTTTGGGTGTGGTGCATAGAAACTTTAACCTTATTTAGGGCCCGTGTTTTAATTTAATAATGACACTTGTACCATTCTAGTAGGATAGATATATCCTACAAGGGTCCCATGTGACAGTTCAATGATGTGTTTAGTCCTACATCTTGAGAATCTTTGTGGGTTGTAGGTGTTGTTCATAGAAATTGATCCTACCAAGCATCATTTATGGTAAAAGGCAATTTTTTCCATTTTGTGACCTTTGTTAGATCTCTAAACACATTCTTGGAGCACAACTAACATATTCATGGTGCTTGTAGCACTCTTGAAGGTAATTAATAACCAATAGAGGTAAGATGTGGTGGTTTGAGGACTCATCCATGGCACTTGACCTTGAGAAGCAAGGTTTATGGCTAGATTCTCTTGTTTCCATCCCTAAACTATGGTCACGAATCCAAGATCCATTCATGATGCCCAAGAGCTCATATTTGTGCCCATATTAAACTCAGATAAAAAATACTCCTTGGATACAAGGTAATTGAAACAAAAACAACATTGAATCATTTATTTTTGGTCAATTCTCGTGCAGGTATCTAAGTATGTTCTTAGAATTCCTAAAAGGTAATTTATATTCAATGTTGATCATTTATGAATTAACATGGGTGGATAACTTCGTTTTCTCAACTCTCCCTATTGTATTTGAAACTACCTTACTCTCTTAGTATTCGATATGGGAGAACCTTGGAAGTTACAAAGGGATTAGTTATGGTTTTAGGGTTGGTTTTTCAACCATTCTAACAACAAATTTTGTGCATTAATAATGTAGGCGTTATTAACATGTGCATGTTAATAACACATGCATTATCAACATGTTCATGCTAATAATTTATGCACATTTTGGACTATATAGAATCAAAAAAGGTATAGATCTCAACCTTATTGAAAAATAGGGTCTTATTTGCACAAGAACAAATATTTCCTGTGAAGTACTATTGTTTCAATTTTTTTGTTGTTTAGTGTGATTGAAAAGACAAATTTTGTCAAGTTCTTGTTTTCAACAATCCTTTGAGTATGGGAAACAAACACAATTAAGCAATAAACTCTTTTAAGAAGGAGAAACCCCCTAAAAAATTCAATGAATTAAGAGGAAAAAAAAACTTGGATATGGTATAACATAAGAACCATTAGTCATTTCCTCAATTCCTTGCACAATGGATGATGCATATATCTCTACTTCATCTGTGAAGCATATGTTTCCAATGTTAGACATTCCAATTTCAACATCAAGTCAACCTCCAACTAATGTTCCATCAATAAATAATGATGAAGTTGAATAAATAAGCACCGACTCATTATCTTTGTGATTATTTAACTATTTTTCCTCTTGTTTTATAAGAAAAGAATGAGTCAATGAATACCACTCTGTTTGAATTGGAATGGGTGAATTCTCCCAACACAATTTCCCCTAATGGGAAATGTCCTCCGATCATAACAGTCCCAGTTTTCCAGAGGACCAGTGTCCATTGATTCAAATCCTCTTCCAACTTCCTCTTTATAACTATTATCTTCCTACATTTTCATCCTCTCTTATTCTTCTTTAATATTTATTTCCTCTTCCTATTGAAGCCTTGTTTCTTCATCTTCCTTTTCTAACCTATATTTTTCTACCACTACTTCTCAAGCTTCCCTTTTCATTCTTTCTTTCTCAATTCATTATTTCTCCATTCACGCCTTTTAGGATTGTTATTTTCTTTTGTCCTTCTTGGATATGGAGTTACTTCCCATCTTTAGTTTTACCTCATCCAAGTATATTTCCATTTAATATATCTCTTCCTCTTTCCATACCTCATTCTGGTAAGGCCATCTATATTTGCATGCTCAACAATGATAGATAATCATGTCTAAAGGATCATTTGTTCAGAACCTTTCTTCACCAAAATGGAAAGTTCCTAAAATATCAACTCAACCACTACTTCTTTAACATATTTAAAGTTGCAGGTTCCCATGTTGAAATGCAATGGAGTCCATGTGTATTTCATATATCCAGCAAGTGTTTCCCTGACTTTTTGCACAAAATTTTTGTAGGCCACTTCCTACAATGATAGCTTATCAAGAATGAAATTTGGGAGTAAAAGTGGAGCTTTGATAGCTCTCAGAACTTGGATGTATGTACCTATGTTAGTGATGTATCGGTTATCATTTTTTCTAATTTCCTACGTGTCTTTTTTTGACACACTTTGTGGGGGAACAAATGATGAACTAATAAAGTGGAGCTACAATTTTTTTGCAAATCTGTGTGTAATTAATTCTATATCAATGCTCCAACAAGTTCTAGTAGTAAATGTGAATTGAAGCCTTTCTTGGCTACCGCTACCATCCTATTATAGGGAAATAATTGACCACACAGAAAATATCCATAAGGTATGATGACATGAAGAATGTTGGGTGAGTTCCTTGGGCCATATTCTTGGCCTTAGATATGTGCTGACCCATGGAGCATAAAAAAATGCAACACTAATTGAAAATGGTGCCTGTTTTTGTGACTACATATATCATCAAGACCCAAGGATCCCTAAAATAATTGACATCTTCATTCTTGTCTTGTATACTAATGAGGGACACTGTAATATTGAAAGGATTCCTTAACAAGATGGTGGAATAAATTACTATCCTTTTGTCCCTTAAGGATTTGGGGTTCACCCACTAGCTCTTCATGAGGTCTCTATAGTTCAAATGGAACTATAGTAGCTAGTCATCATTAAGGTCTACTTCAGTTGGTGGGAATTTGCAGCATATATCTAATTCCAACATCTGAAATGAACCGGTGACCTTGTTGTTGGTACCTCTAATAAATTGCTTATCGATATCTTCCCAGATAATGAACCAAGGGATGAACTCTACATAGGGAGATACAACAAGTCTAATAGACAGTTTATGAATATATGATTGTTTAATAGGTTGGCATACACTAGAATCAAGGTTGGTGTCACCAAGGAGGAGTCACAACTTTGGGAATGTCTCTTATTAGAAAATTCGATATAGATCTCCCCATCTATATACTATTCGTACATATGTGCAACATCTTATGTCTCCATAAATGGGCTTAGGGATGTCAATATCTACTTCCATCTCTGTAGCTCCCTCTCAGCGAGGGCTTAATTAAATTACGTGTCACATTTTCTGCTTAGATATTTTAGAGGCCATATATAAAGTCTGTAACTCATCCATTTCAACACAAGGACCCTTCTAAAATAGAAAAACAAGGGAATTGGTAGGTTTCCTATCTTCAATGTTAGGTATTTCAGGAGAATTTTATGTCACTATGATATTCATTTTGATTGCATCATCTACAAATATAGTAAGTCAAGTATTTGAAATATTAGTCCCAGGTGATGGTATAAATGGGAATCTCAAATGGATAAGGTGATCGGTGTGCATATTTCTCTCTTATATGAATCTTGTATTTTCCCAATGTTTTTGCACCCAAAGTTTCTTTGGATTTTGTGTTAAAAAGCCACTTCAATTTTTAGTCATGTAGAAGATGAAAAGTGATAATTTTGTCAGATATGGGTCATGGGTTAGGTTGGATAGTACACATGGAAAGGGTTTTCTTCAAACTCATGAAGCCCTAGACACAATTCAGTTGATTAGCGACAAAACCCACAATATAAATTGAGTGGAGAGAAACAATCACATTCATGTGTGCATGGCATTGACAAATTGTAGTAATGGTGTCACTCATGTGAATATCTACTACAATGGATAGTGGTTCAGGTGCATCAAATAATATTGGGAGTAGATCATATGAATGGGATCCTACTTTTCTACCTCTACTTGATACTATGAAGGAATTTGAGCCAATAACCATGTTAGTCAGTTAGATAAATAGAAAAATAGGGCCAACCAACATTGGTTTATTCTAATGAAAAAACAATGCTTTCCTTCATACATAACTGAATTTTGATACGAGGATTTGACCACTTAAAGGAAGATTATTTTCAATTTTCTCAATTTGAAATTATTTTATTGTGTTGAGTAGCTAGGTAGTAGGGGAAATGTGAAAACTATTCCTCAACAACCAAATGATAAAGAAAAACAAGGAAAGAATCAAATTTCATCTTGGAATATGATCCTCACATAAAGGTGACAAGTGGTCATTTGTGATTGGGTGGTATGAATTCCTTTAGTCATCGACACCTTGAGAGTCTTCAAATTATTTGAGATATCAGAATATATTTATGCACTTGAGGAATTTTTGTAAGCAATAGAATGACATTGAAAAAATGGCCCAACACACTTTTTGAAAAAAAAATGACCTTGTTGACTTTTTTTAAAGGTTAAAAAATGGCTTTTTTTGCATGCAATGGAAGTTTTTTTCATGTGATACAAGATTATTAGTGTTATTTTTTAAAGTTCACAACTTTGTGATGTATTTCACCTTGAGAAAATCTCATTTCATGAGATAAAAACAGTTATTGTGTTGATGGAAGTTTCTTAAGTTTGTAGTGCATCACATGTTCAAAGTTTTCCTCTAGTGTGCTACAGTCAAAATGTCACACAATTTAAAACTTTGGAGCTTCATGATATGTCACATCAGAAAGATATTTGAAAATAACTATGTCACATGGATGTAAAAGTTCTAAAGTTGCAACATGTTGCGAGGAAAACCACTTTCTTTGAGATGTATTGATACTTGGAAAATTTTCAAAGTTACGATGTATCATGCCAATAGAAAACTATGAAATCCATGATACATCATAAAAGACAAAATTTTCCTAAGTTACAAAATGCCAAGTTCTTTTTAGAAATTTCGCCAAGTCTTTCTCCATTGTAGGAAACCAAGTTTTCCTACAATGCACTATATCACACTAGATCAATTTTTTCTTGTTCTATATTGTACCAAAACAAGTTTTCATTGCACTATATCACACCAAATCAAGTTTTCTAAAATTACAATAAATCAAGATTTTACAATTTTTTTCAAATTGTGACAATATGAGTTTTCTCCAAAAGGGTTAGATCAAAAGGATTAAAGAAACTTTAAGACTAGAAAGAATTTTTTGGAAAGTAACTAGGAATTATTCAACTTGAAAATTCTTCTAATTCATTATGATTAGTTGAAAACCAAGCATTTTGAGGTTCAAAAGCCAAAAATTGGAGGGGCCAACCTCCCTTTTCCTCTATCATCTGGCAAAGGAAAAATGCTATGGGGGAGTTGTTTCCTTATCAATAAATTGTGGCTAGACATCAGATGAAGATTCAAAGGAAATCAACTCTAAAACTTTTATTTTCAAGAAAATATCCCAAATCACTGAAGCTATATGATTAGGATACTTTATGTCCATGTTACAAAGGAAGGACCTGGAGAATCTATTTGACTAAATTCTAAGGTATGACTCTTTATTAAAATTATAGCTTCGTATAAAAAAAATATGATTAAATAAGTAACCATTCAAAGATTCATGGATTCACCTAGAGTGTTTCCATTTGTGATCCCTATGACATCCCCTGCAAGTTTTCTCAAAACTTCCCCCCCTCTCCTTTGTTATCCTTTTTGGTTTATATTGACTTATTTCCTCATTATGTGATCTAATTCATTGTGATTAGTTTAAAACCAATCCTTTTGAGGTTCAAAAGCCAAAAATTGGAGGGGCCAATCTCCCTTTTCCTTTATCATTTGACAAAGGAAAAATGGTATGGGGGAGTTGTTTCCTTCTGAATAGACTACAACTAGAGATCAAATGAAGATTCAAAGGAAATCAACTCTATAAATTTTATTTTCAAGAAAATATGCCCAATCACTGAAGCTATATGATTGGGATACTTTATGTTCAAGTTACAAAGGAAGGACCTGGAGAATCTATCTGACTAAATTCTAAGGTATGACTCTTTATGAAAATTATAGCTTCATATAAAAAAAATATGATTGAATAAGTAACCATTCAAATATTCATGGGTTCACCTAGAGTGTTTTAAACTTCATCCCGAAGTTTCACAGCATACAAGTGCAGAAATAGAGTATCTGAAAATATATAAATGCTTAGCTATCAAACAAAAATGGAAAATGTTGATGCATATCATACACATCCTCCCAGGTAGTCAAGTGTGGACTATAATTGTCCTATTGAACCTTGATCTGATCAACTGTTTAACGTCATAGTTTCGAATGCGATGGTCCAGAATGTGGATTGGCTCCGCCATGATCGCACCCTCGTCTGATACCTGCAAATGACTCATGTCAATCACATGTGTAGGATCACTAACATAATGTATCAAAAACATGAAAAACATCGTGCATACACCTCAAAGAATCAGGGAAGGATAGTTGATAGGCCACAGGCCCCTTCCTTTCAACAACCTCGAAAGGTCCCATGAACCTAGGAGAGCGTTTAGCACCCTTTCCAAAATTGATCAAACTCTTGGGTGGTTTCACCCGCAAGAAGACTCAATCGCCAACTTCAAAACTATGGTCAGTGCGATGCACCTTAGCATTACTCTTCTATGCATCTTTCACTTCCTTGATTCCTTTTCTTATCATTTTCATTTGATCCTTCATTTCCTGGATCGCTTCTAGTCCTACCAAGAACCTATCCTCAAGATGATCCCAAATCAAAGGTGTCTGACATTGTTGCCTGTAAAGAAACTTGAATGGCTCCATCTTAATGGTGCTTTGATGATTGTTGTTGTATGCAAGCTCTACTAGTGGAAAGAACTCTTCCCAACACTTTTGTTGGTCCATCACATACACACACAAGATATCCTCCAATATTTGATTTGTTCTTTCATTCAGTCTGCCCGTCTGTCTCTGGGTGATATGCGGTACTAAAGTTAAGTTGGGTTCCCAATGCCTCTTGGAAACTAGTCCAAAAGCATCCTGTAAACACCAATCCTTGATCAGATATGATCCTCTTAGGAAGGCCATGCAAACTCACAATATCGTTGATG
Organism: Picea mariana; assembly: GCA_032191745.1. Lineage (NCBI taxonomy): Eukaryota > Viridiplantae > Streptophyta > Pinopsida > Pinales > Pinaceae > Picea > Picea mariana. The sequence continues at coordinate 3,269 of JASDQU011505160.1, read as the reverse complement.
AAAACTCTAGCAATGTTAGGTGCCTGATATGTCATACGCACAGGGATAAAATGAGCACTCTTCATCAGAGTGTCAACTACCACGAAAATCATGTCATGCCTCCTTACCATTAGTGGCAATCCAACCATGAAGTCCATCGAAATTACCTCCCATTTCGATTCCATAATTGCGTGTGGCTGTAGTAACCATGTCGGATGTCTATGTTCTAACTTCACTTGCTGACATTCTATACATCTTTCCATGTAGTTGACTATGTCTGCCTTCATTCCTTTCCATAAGAACAAGGGTTTATGGTCTATCCTCATCTTCGTGACTCCTAGATGAGCTATGTACACTACTCTATGAGCTTCGTTTAATATCAAAATCCTCAAATCGTTGTTGGGCGGTAAGTAAATCTGGTTATTAAACTCAGTAATCCGTCGTTGTCCACAGTAAATCCCTCAAATTTTGGTACCAACATGGTGTTTTGTTCGATAAAT
>JASDQU011505159.1:5775-22032 GCA_032191745.1 Picea mariana | reverse complement strand
GGAAAATTTGATAGCTTTGATTGTTTGGCATCAAGATTGTTCAAGATTGAAGGAATTGTATTTTGCAACTTGTTGTATTCTGGTAAAATAAAACCTTCTCTCTTATGTAATTAGAGTTCATTGAACAAAAATATTGCATCTCATCTCTCTTTGCATATTGTTGAGTCAAGGTCAAACACTTCCTCAGTTTCATCTCCGCTTCCTTTGTGAGTTAAACAACAACCATTAAAATTAAGCGTAATTTTAAAATTTATCTAGTAACTTTTATTTTCTAGAACTCTTATACACCAACATTAGCTAGGTATAGCACTTTGGAATAGGTTGTGAGGAATACTCTCCAAAGCATCAAAACACACAATAACATCTTATGATATGGAGAGTTAAATCCACTTGCAACATTTTTTCCTAGGAAGTCGTTCGAACACAAGGGTCAATCACAAGGTCACATTAAAGCCAACAAAGTTACTCACCCTGCTTTGTTGGTATTAGTGTAGTGAATGCGTGTATTATTGGGGGTCACTTGAGAAGAAAATCCCGTGTGGATATTCTCGAGGATATTTCGGAATTAGATACCCTGCCCTTGCACGTATATCGGACTGTCGACTGCTTCCCCAGGCATCATTGTCGTAATTGATAACCTTATTATCCTATCTCTTTTGGGTCTTTGCACGAGGTGACTATGGAGGGGCAAGTCTTCACGGTACTTGTAATCGACGTTGGCCAAACTCACTCAGGCTTCTCGGAGGGTATACCCACGATTATGTGTGGGAGCTTGCACCATGGTGTAAGTCCATTAAGCAGGTCGTCAACATAACTTTTCCACCCTCTTTATCCCAACCCCTTCTTGTCTTGATCCCGTGACGTTGGATTTCATCACCAATTAGTGATTTCGAAATAAGAAGGTTTGTTTGTATGCTTGATATCTAGATTTTATTAGTGAAGTGTTGTTTTTTTTCTCTATTTGTCAATATATATTTTTTATTCTTTATTAGGTGTGGCCAACATCGACCCTTTCCTTTCATGTAGGATGCAAGGATTTCCTCCAGACGAACCAGAAGAATACGCCCCCTTGATTCCTAATTCACCATAGGGTCCTTCTCCTGAAGGAGCAGTCAATAATGACGTATCCCATGAGATCGAGAGTTCTACTCCATTGGTCGAATCATCACTCCCTGTAAATCCATTGTTGAATGTTATTCAAGACCCCGTTTTGCTCCAAATAAACTCTTCGAGAGACGTTGTTGAAGACTATACTAGAATACCTTCGGGACCTTTCGTAGAGTCTGGTGTGGATTATCCACCGTTTCATAGTGAATCATTTAGAACCCCGGTTCAAACTTTTTGAATTTTTAATCCTAGTTCAGTCCCAGTCCGTTCTTTTTGGAGGTCTCCCTCGAGACACAATATTTTTTATAAACTAGGTATGAGTCCAAACCAACCTACGTCATCACACATACCTGTTACTTCTACTTCTTATACAGTACCTCTGAATAATTTTACTAGCATGACAAGTAATTTTGTTATGGTTTTAGACTCGTTGTTGGTTGGTACACATGCAATTCTTCCTCTCTAGTTCACTAGCTCTACCACACTCACACAAGTTGCACCTTTTTCTATTAGAAGTTGAGGAACAATTCAAGCTCCTATTGGAACACCACTTCCTCTTGGATTGAATCCATCACTTCCACCTGGGTAAAATGCTCTTAGTAGTTCTATTACTATTCCTACCTAGGGTCCATCTAGAGGACATAGTATTTTTATTCCACCTGGGTACACTGCTGCTAGCAATTTCATTCCTACTCCTACTCAAGTTTTACTCGGGGGGCCTAGTCTTCCTCCACCACTTGGAGGATCTAATCATCCTGGCCCAAGTAGCTCCAATTTACTTGGAGGCACAATTCATTTTGTTACTTCTGGTTTTCCTTTTGGAGGTCAACTTCAAGTTCGGGGATAACCCCAAGTTGGGCATCACAACCCAGTTTACAGGAAATATATGCCTGGATTACAAACCCAACCTTGGAATTTTCCTTTCCAAGGCAATCAACAACTGTCTGGGGGGAAAATCCTCAATCAAATTCTTTTGTACCCTCTAATCCTGGGCAGCCTTATCCAGGCACTGTAAATCCTACCTAGGGTCAAGCTTCCCAATCTTATGCTCCTTTCCAAGGTGGCATGCCAAATCAACAAACGAATGTTGGATACTTGACTCAAAATTTTCCTCAACCAAATTTGAATGGACCCTTTAACTATTTACAAACAACTTATGGTCCTACTAGTATACCTACGAGATTACCTCCCCAAAATTATCAGTTTCCTCAAGTTAACAGACAATTGTCATTTCTAGCTACTTTGGATTTACCAGATTTGTCTCGAATTTTGAATGATCCTATCTTACGTTCTCCTTTTTGGCCGGTTATACCTGCTAAAATACCGTGAGACATTCCAAAGTTTGACGGTTGATCRGGAGAGGATACAAACAATCATTCCATGAATTTTCATCTTTGGTGTTCATCCAATACTATGACGGATGACTCCATATGAATATGACTTTTCCAATGCACTCTTACGGGTTCAGCTGCCAAATGGTACATCGAATTGCCTAGAAGTTTCTTTAATGATTTCAACACCTTAGCCATGGATTTCTTGACGCATTACCAACTGCCGATACGGTATGAGACATGAACACAAATTTTAAGTTCATTTAAACAATTCTCTTCTACCCACATCTCTGATCATATTCATGAGTGGAAGAGGAGACGACGATTAATAGAAGTTCCTCTTCCTGATCAATTGTTGGTTGAGTGGTTCACTAAATCACTCATCAGTCCTATAGCCCGCGATGTTTCCATGGGAGGTGTCATCACTGAATAACAGGTGATCAATCGTGCTCAATACTTGGATCTCGTTTATTCTCAAACGAGCACATTATATGACTTGATCCCTGATGCTCCTCACTCGTCTACAAATCCAACCCCAACGCTTCCAGTAACATCTCATGCTGTTGATGGTGTGATTGGCGCTTTTCATACTGAGACTCAGTCAAAACAAGTGAATCATTCCAATCCCAAACCTACTACTACTGGTGTACAAAATGCTCCTCCTCCTGCTCTCTCTCCTGGTAAAACCTCTGAGGTGAATACAGTCCAATCTATGAATACCGATAAATATCAAAATAAAAAGAAAGGGAAGGGTAAGAAAAAAGAGGATAAAACTAATAATAAACAAATAGATAAACCCAAAACTCAACCCACTAATGATAAATAAAAGATAAAACCTCGTTATCCTTGTCTTATCTTTGGCAAGGACCATTACATGAAAGATTGTTCGAGACATGCAAAAGTTAATAAGTTCCTCCAAGGAACTGGGACTCCCCCTACACCTACTGTTTTGTCACAACCTTTTCCTTCTAAACGACTTGCCCAACTGGTTATTCATGACCAACCTTCTCCCTATACCATCTCTTATGTGCTTATGTGTACTGGTGACTTCAAGAAAAACGAAGTTGCAGTCGCTACTCGAACTAAATATTATTCTCCTTCTAAAGAGAAAGTTGATGATCAAACTCCTCCGTTAGCTCCACCTCCTAATAGTCATCTTCATCTTGAACGACCTAATATCGATACAGTCATTCATCCGCCTCCTAAGGGCGTCATTCGTAAGTCGTCATTTAACCCACATGCACGTGCAGCTCAAAACTACAGTATTGTAGAAGATCTTGCACAGGCACCATCTGCGATGTCAGCTCTCGAAATCCTTCAAAGTTGTCCTATTCAACGAAAGAAACTGTTAAAGGCTATTGGTGGAATCGATCCCACTAACACAAATTTGATAATCTTTGACTTGGAGGATCACATCCTAAGACTCCCTCATCAATTATCTTTTCAAATACAAGTAATTGTTAAAAATAAGAATATTTGTCGAACAATTGTTGATGAAGGTGCTTCGAATTGCGTCATGTCTGCCACTTGTTGGAAATCCATTGGCTCTCTTGCCCTTACCGAGTCACACAACACATTAAAATAAAATGGTACATGGTTTAAACCTTATGGTGTTCTTCCTGCATTATCTATTGCGTTAGAAGGAAAAGCAGTTACTGTTGAGGTTGAAGTGTTTAATGCACCTCTCGATTACAACCTCTTACTTGGCCGTAGTTGGATCGATGCTGTGCGAGCAGTTGTTTCTACTCTTTTTCATGTGATACATTTCCCTCACCAAGGTAAAGTTGTTACGGTAGATCAACTCACCTTTTTTAGTTCCGATTTGCGTACTAGTAATATTCCTTTCATAGCAAAAACACCTCCTGGTTATGAGAATGCCGGTGTGGGTCTTTTAAAAGATTCCTCGTTAATGGGCACTTTTCCCATTCCACCACCCAATGTTCCTCCCCCTCTTGTTGCTTCTATTAACATGATTTCGACCACTGTTAGCAAAATCCCTAAGTCCTATGACCCTTGGATAACACCTAGCTTGGAAGAATGTCTTTGTTATGGTGACCAAATGCTATTAAATCTGATGGAATTGGCCTATCAAGCTATTCAATCAACATCTCCTTCTCCTCATTTTCTCTTTGATACGTCTCCGGATCCATTTCGCACAATATTTCACACTGATGAAACAATCATGGTAGTTATGTTAGTGGAAGACACACCATGGGATGATGGGAATCATCGTTCTATCCTCTTCCTCGAACTTGAGACTATCGAGAGTTACCAACGGATTTCGAATCCATCCACAGTCATTAATTCCCCCCAGTTTCTGAACCAACAAGTGATGTTTTGTATGAAGGGAACTTGGGAAATATTTCACCCGCCATCCCTATGGATATTTCAATTAAGCTTGGAATTGTGGAAAATGTTCATATCAGTGCCTCATGTTCTCCCGATGAGATCCAAACTTACAAGGACCTTTTTCAATATTTTCGTAATGTATTTGCATGGAGTTATGAAGAGATGCCTGGAATTGATCCAGATATCATTGTTCATGAAATTAAGACATAGACTGACGCTAAGCTCATTCGACAATGACTCTCCTAGTTCATACACGAAAATCCGATGTAATCAAACTTGAAGTTGAGAAACTTCTTAAAGTTGGTTTTGTCTACCCTGTATCATTGACTGATTGGGTGTCCAATCTTGTTCCGGTCACGGAGAAACAAGGAATGATCCGTGTTTGTGTTGATTATAGGGATATTAACAAGGCTTGTCCTAAAGATAATTATACAACCCCTTTCATTGACCAAATCGTTTATGATTGTGCCGGGAGTGAAATCTTCTCTCTGATGGATGGATTTTTCAGCTATAATCAAATCAATATTTTACCCACAGATCAACATAAAACCACCTTTATTTTCCCTCGGGGTACCTTCGTGTACCGTAAACTCCCTTTCGGTCTCAAGAATGTTGGTGCGACTTTTCAACACACTATGTCTTATGTTTTTCACTATATTAAGCATATTGTACAACCTTACCTTGATGATTTGCTAGAGCATTCCATGCGTCGTCAAGATCACCCGGCACACTTACGATCCATTTTCCTTCGATGTCGATATTACTGGATACAATTGAATCAACATAAATATTCTTTTTGTGTGGAGTTTGGATGACTTCTCGGCTTTATTGTTTCCACACACAGGATCCGGGTGGATCCGTTGAAGGTCGAGACCATTATCAATTTGCCTCCTCCTTCTACCTTACACCAACTCCAAATTTTGCAAGGGAAGACAAACTTTCTATGAAGATTCATTCCCAATTTTGCCGAACTAACGAAAGGTTTCACTCGACTTCTTAAAAATGGTCATGATTTTGTGTGGGATGACACTGTCAAAAAAGCCTTTGATGCTTTGAAACTTGCATTAACCCGCACACCACTATTATTTCCCCCCGATTATAGTCGATATTATTGCTTATATTTGGCTTCTTCGGATCATACCATCACCATGGTTCTAGTCCAAGAGGATGATTCACATGATGAACATGTCATTTACTATTTAAGTCAGAGTCTTATGACCTCTCAAGTCAAATACATGCATGTGGAGAAATTGGCTTTGGTGGCTGTTCCAACGTTTTCGTCACTATATATTATTGCACAAAACCACAATTATTTCTGATTGCAACCCTATGCAACATATTCTTACACGAAAATTGTTGGGGGGAAAATACTCCAAATGGATAGTGATTCTCCAGGAGTTGATTTGGAATTTGAGAAAGAAAAGTCAAAGAATTTTGTGGTCTTTGCTGAGTTGATTTGTGACCTTCCTTCCATTGATATAAAACATGTGGCATAAGATTCTTTTCCTGATGAATCTCTCTTTCTGATCAGTTCTGACGATATATGGTATGGGGACATAATCATTTATCTCCAAATCTAAACCTTCTGGACTGATATATCTCATGTAGATCGTCGTCGTATTAGGTATCAAGCCCGTCAATATATTATCCTTGGTGATACCCTTTACCGTCGCGGTATTGATTCCATATTTCGACGATGTCTAACCTATGATGAATATGAGAAAGTGTTAAATGATTTTCATTCTGGAGCATGTGGCGGTCATATGTCTGGGTATACCACTGCCCAAAATATCCTACGAGCTGGTTACTTATGGCCTTCGCTTTTTAAGGATTGCATTATCACAGTTCAGAAATGCCACACTTTTCAAACATATAATAATAAGATTCAAACACATCCTGCTCCTCTCTATCCTGTAGTTTATGTTGGTCCATTTTCTAAATGAGGCATTGACTTCATGACATGTCACCCTCACTAGGCCGGGGGGCATGGATACATCATTGTAGTTGTGGATTATTTCACTAAGTGGGTCGAGGGGATGCCTACATTTGATAACACTGGGAAAAATGCAACATTGTTCATATTCAATCATATCATCACTAGGTTTGGTGTCCCTCAAGCCATCGTCACCGACCATGGCACCCATTTTTGCAATTTTATGATGTTTACGACATGAAAACTCAACCCCTTATTATCCACAGGCCAATGGCCAAGTTGAAGCAATGTACAAAGTTTTAACCACTATGCTTTGACATATGGTAGGGATTCATAAGTCAAGTTGGAATACAATGATTTTTTCGGCATTGTGGGCCTATCAAACGTCAGTCAAATATGCTACGAGGTTCAATCCTTTCCAATTAGTATATGGTATTGAAGTCATTTTGCCGATTGAATGCGAAATTCCGTCTCTAAAGCTAGCCGTCGAACTCCTCCCCAACACCACAGCCGAAGAAGAAAATTTGTTGTATTTAATGAAATTAGATGAGACTCGTCGTAATGTTGTGTTAGTCATAGAAAACCAGAAGAAATGTGTCAAGGCTCAATACGACAAACATGTTAAACCTTGTGTTTTTTTCTGAAGGCGATTTAGTTCTCCTTTATGAACAAGATCGTGACTTGTTGGGGGCATATAAATTCGAGCCCATGTGGCATGGTCCTTATATCATTAAATGATTATTAGAGAAAGAGGCTTACGAGCTGGTTGATTACGATGGAATTCATTTGGGTGAACCCAGAAATGGGCTTTACCTAAAGAAGTACTATGCTTAAAATATTTTGCATGAGTTCTTTGTACTTTATTGTATCATACTCTAGTGTGCTTTTTGTCGTTTTTTTTTTTTTCTGCCCTCAAACTGCTTACCTTGCCTTGTGCTTGGTTTCCAGATGTCGACATTCTCACTACCTTATATTGGATTTGTTGATGGTGCTAGTCGTAATACTCAAAATCTAGTGTCTGCTGCATGGGAAATCTATATCCCTACGGACGAGTTGATAAGTCTACATGGTATTTGCCTGGGTTGAAACTAATAATATTGTAGAATATAGTGCGGTCATTGAGTTATTGACTGATGCCATTTTACTTGGCATCCGCCATCTAATTGTACGAATCAATTCTCAGCTCGTGGTGCTGCAGTTAAGCAACATCTATTCCATCAGAAGTCCTACTTTGTTACAGGTATACTTGAGAATTCACCTCTTGGAAATGAATTTTGATTACATTGAATATCAACACATTCCTAGATATCTAAATACATTAACATATGCTTTAACCAATTATGTTTTAGATAGACATTTGCGCAATTTATAAATCCAAACACAAACACATAAAAACAAGTATGCCGATAGAAGTTTTGTATTATAACGCAAAAAGTTACAAAAGTGTGTCTTGAGACCAAAATGTTGAATCACATGGCTTCATATACATATGTATCATGGATGATGCTCATGATAACAAACCACTGCCTATGCTACATGATGGAGCAGTCAACCAATAGATGTTGAAATGCCAACGGTATGACGTTGGTAACGTCGAGGTAACTCATCCACAGTGATGTCAAGGATATTCATAGTCAATCCCTTGAGGTTTTGTTCGATCTCCTCGATATCCTCAACTACTACTCCTCTACCTACCACTGTGCCTATCTCTCCACATCTCTGGATTGAATATGATCCTCGAGGTCTGAAAGGTGCCACATCTGCATTTTGAGAGATCTTGATTAGTCTCAGATACATAACATAAAAATTGCATAATTAAAATGCCAAAAACAACATATAATGAAAAAGAGTCATTTTTACCTATATCTCCCCACTGTGAACCGTCGAGTAGTGCCAAGTCGGGATCACCACAGAAATCAGTCCCGACATATGCATAATCCTCGATCACGACGAGCTAATCTCTTAGCCACTAGAAGAAGACATGACCATATGTAACGGTTGGGACGCCACCATGACATGCCATCAAGTCTACCCATCTCTTCATCCGAGGATCCTATGGAGTGGGTACACCCTAATCCACATGTTGTAGGCACAAAACTGAGACCCTTTCTAGGAAAAAGGACACCAAAATCGACCCATATCCAAATTGCTTCAACCGACCGGTCCTGCACTTTTTTAATTGTTTCTTCATATTTTTGAGGAGGCCCTCACACAAGTTGAAAACTCAGGGCTCCATGCACTCAATAGGATAGTGAAAATGGCTCTGCAAGGCCATGTGTGGAGCTTCACTCCCTGCCACACGAGTAATGGTATAGAGAATGGTCCTCAAAGATAAGTCCCAAACATCCTTTATGGCAACCTTGCCACTATGTTTCTCTGTACCAATTGCGCAGTGATGTGATACATAATAATCCATTGGTTCGCCTCCTCCTCTGATTCCCGATAATGACACTCGAGACCCATGACGAGATAATCCAGTCAAGAAATAGATCTCATCAATCTCTAGAGTGAGTGTATGTACCCCGACATGAAAGGATTGTTCGTTTACGTCCCACATTCAGACTAAGTGCTCCAATAGAATTAATTGGGCCCTCATGCCCTGCACTTTGAAGAACTTAAGCAAGCCTCACTCCCAGAGTGCCATGATGGTGTTGGGATCATTCTCGACAATGTAATCTTCCTCTTCATCCTCTCTTAGCCGCCATTCAAGCATGATGAACTATGGAAAGTCTGCCAAACAACAATTAAATATGAATTAGTTCATCAAAAACAAAAAATCGGAAGCCTCCCTAGTTCTTTCTCTCTTTTTATTTTTTGAGTTACGGTCGTCATAGGGGCCAGGTTTACCACAGTGCAACGTCGTCACACCCTAGTAGTGAAACCCCTGCAATGATCTAGAGGTGCTCTCTCCCTTAGAAATTCTTCGATAAAATAAAAAAAATTAACCATAAAAACTGAAAAAATTTGCTATAGAAAGAGAGAGGGGAGGAAGAAAAACAACCTCATGGAGACGACTCGAGAAATCGTCCACGGATTGTGTCGGAATCGTCACTTGAAGATCAAAGGTAAAAGAGGGTTTCTGCACTAGTTTTGGTGAAAATACAAGCGGAATGGTAAAATGAACTTGTTTTGACCTATTTAACCTATTTTACCATTTTTTAACCTAAAATTAAATTATTTTTTAATATTTCTCATCTATGTAAAAACCTAATGAAATTTTCAAAGTGTCAATATTTCAGGATACAGGTCTGACGATTGGACTTTTGATATGGATCAACCCTTTTTGGTTGTTTTTTACATGTTTTTGCAAAATCATTTGATGTATATATGATTTTGGGTTTTTTCAGTAAAAAAATGTCAAGCATGGTCTTTGTTCTTTCTCACACTCATAAAACTATGAGAATATAACTGGGTAAAATTTTATCACTTTTCAGACTCCTAAAGGTAATACGAAAAATGAATCCCCCTGGAGTTCTCTTTAAGCTCTTTTCAAACTCCCTAAACATGAAAAGATAGCCAAGCGATCTTGTTCTTTTTACGCTCATAAAAGTATTTGAAGAAAATGTCTGATGAGTGGTAGATTATCTCTTTTTCGGTCTCATCAAACTAATTTACAAAAAATGACATTTTGGAGTTTTCTTTAAGTGTTTTTCAGACTCTCTAAACACGGAAAACCCCCGTGTTTTCTTTCTTTAAACTCGTAAAACAAACATCGAAAGGCCCATACAGGATTGTACCACTCCTTCCTAGGTTTTGTTAAAACTACTATGAGGGACTCGTCCGAAGGATGAGTTTAACTTTTAAGAATATGTTATCCTCCTCAAGCTTGTGTAAAAATAAAGAGGTACTTGCCAGGAATGGTGGGGAAAAATTGGAAAAGAAATGTATAATTGTATTGGTGTTAGTGGCAGTAAGTCGCTCTTGAACATGACACCCTCTTCATTATTGTATCTAGGTTGGGAAATCCATTTGCCTCTCGTTTGATCATCCATCGGTCTGTATACTCGGTCCTCCTTGAGTCAATGCTGCCAAGACAATTGTTGTGTCGTTCATATGTTCAAGAGTAGTTCAACCTAAACAAGCCTTTTATCGAGTCAACCATATGCAGTCCTTAAACTTTTACCATGTCAGCCTTCCCTGAGTCAGTTCCAAATCACTTTATACTTAGAAATCATTTAGTACCTTGGAACCTGCATGTCTCAATGGCAGGTTTCCTCGTTTTCAACAGTAGGTTCACATCATTGGCCTCTGATTGGAAAATTCCATCAAGTGTTCAACTTCAATTCATTAATTCACATTCGTTGGATTGTACTAGAGTACCTTGGGGGTCATCGACATCAATGGTGATTTCCCTCGTACTTGTTAATGGTATCCATTAATGACTGGTAATCAAGTGGTTTCTACCATGTTCGACTTCGACACCTGTAATCACATGGATAAATTTATACTTCGGGATGATGGAAATGAAGAGCCTGGATACTATTGTATAGGTCCAGGTCGTGATGGAGTATTCATGATTCTGTACTGACATATAGATCCACCATGTATTTCTCATGGCTATGTCCAAATTTGAGTCTTTATATCATATATCCACAGTGTATTTCTCGTGGCTATGTTGAATCATAATGACATGGATCCACAGTGTATGATTGGTGGCCATGACTCACTTGAAACTTATGCTTAAGGTCACTTGTAGTCTGAGTATGGGGATGCCTACCTCATTAAATGGTATATTATTATTATGCAGATGCTTGTTTGTTGACAGGTTTTCGACCAATGTTCTCCTTGTTCTCGACACATACATTCTACAAAGTATTTCAGCTGTCACATGTTCCAACTTCATACTTTGGGAGGCATTCTCTTACACATTATTTTTGTCACCCCGTAATCACCGATGCTATGTGTATTGCTTACTTCTCTGTTCCCTGAAAACTACTGAAGAAATAAGACTTTCTCCATGGGAAAATAATCATATTTTCTTTATTAAAATCCCTAGAAAAGAAGAACGTTGCACCTTGCCAAATGATAAGGGTGCGGTAATCCCAGATCCTCGCATGCTGCACCATAGTGGAATGCGACGTCGTCGCATGCTGCTTATGTTTAGGGATGCTCAAACAAAGGAAAAAGGTGAAATTCTCGAAGGTTATAGAATGGAATCTTCGAAAGGATGAGGTGGCCTCCGATCATTTTGGATCTCACTCGCTTCTCTGATTTAGTGGGATCATCCTAATCTCTTCATCCATCCCTCTTCACCCTATAAAAATAGGGATCTCTCATGGGAAAAGTTACGCTAGCTTATACATGCAGAATTCTGCTGAAGATTGTACTTGTGATAGATTTTCTTTAGCTTTCCAAGTCAGGTTGTGAATAGTCTTCATCAAAAGAATTGGAGAAAATGTGTGTGTGTTGAGGCAAAGGGCCATTGGAAGGGATCTTGCAATATTAAGGCATAGGTTGTATTCTCCATTGATCCAAATTTTATGAGAAGAAAAAAATGTCTACAGATTATTAACAGATGCTTAACACAGAATAACATAGATACAATAAAACTAGTTTTCTATTCAATAAGGAAGTAAGCTGAAACTATAAAATGCAGTGGAAAACAAGCTTGCTGGAATGATGGCAGCTTATCTCTGAGAAGAGATGTGACGGCTGTTCTCATTCGCAAGAAGATGATTACAATGAGGCTTTGAAGGCCTTTTTACAATAAACAGGAGTTTCAAAAACCCTAAACATCGAAAAACCTAACCCTAGGAGATGAAGTGCCAAAAGTCATGTGGGCCCCATTTGGGTAAGTCGGTACATCAACTTCCCGGGGTCGTAACTTTTGCATATGATCTCCATTTTAGGCGTATTATGGACCATTGGAAAGATCTATCTGAGGAATACAATAGTTTCCCAAAATTTCATGATGAAATTTTCCAACTGCAACATACCCAAAAAAACATCGTTTAGGGCCTCAAAATGGCTCTGGAAGTTCAATACCCGAAAAATTGCTAAAAATAGTAAATTACCAAAATTGCCAAAAAGTTGTTTTGAGCTAGCTGAAAAAGGTGGGTGGCCACCGATATCCACCTGGATCAATCCTCCCTCCTTAGGAAGAAATGGTCTCCATTGCATTGAGTTTCCCCATCATATGAGGAAATTTCTTCTGAATTTGGCCCCGGGTGAGCCACTTGCCTTGGTGCAGGAGCTTCCCAGCTTTGATGACTCGATAAAGTTGGATCCTTTGTTATAGAGTGCCCTTGATATGTGTGTCCACAATATGATCACTGGATGCTTGTTGTATGCAGTCAGGGTTGAGCTCTATTGGTGTCAATTGTTCTGCTACGTCTGAGGTGTCCAATAATGGTGGGAAATAAGGCCGAAGGAGGTCCACGTTGAAAACTAGGTGCAAGCCAAGGAAAGGAGGAATGTTGAGCTCAAAATAATTATCCCCCACAGCCTTGGTGATGGTGTACGACCCATAACGGAGTGGGAAAATATTCTGATGGGGTCCTGTAAGGCATTCTTTCCGCAAGTGCAACCAAACTTTGTCGCCCACCTGAAAATTATGTGGCACCCGATGTTGATCATGGCGCTGCTTGTACTTGTCATTGGACTTCTGTAGGATATCCTAAACCTATTGGCGGATGTGTTGAATCCTCTCAATGAACCGGGTGGCTTTGTTAGCCTCAATTGGAGCAGGAGAGGAGTCGGCCTAGGTGACCGCAAGGGGAAGTGCAACATCTATGGGACCCAATGGTTGGAATCCCAACCCCACCTAAAAGGGGCTATGGTTGGTTGAGCTATGCAGGGCTCGGTTGTAGCTATGTTGGACATAGGGAAGACTCTCATCCCATGTGCGAGGGTGATTGGAATTATACATGCGCAGGATATGCACAATCATTCGATTTACGACCTCGGTTTGGCCATCTGTTTGGGGGTGGAAGGCCGTGGATTTGGTGTGCTTGGTGTCCAACAATGACTAGAGGCTCGACCAGAATGTGATGAGAAATCGACTGTCCCGATATGAGACAATGGTTTGTGGGATTCCAAAATGTACCCAGACTCGTTCAAAGAAGATCTCGGCAGTGGCTTCTGCTGTGATGCTCTTCTTGCAGGAAACCATAATCACCATCTTAGAAAAATGATCAACAACCACAAAAACACAGTCATTTCCCCACTTGGTGGATGAGAGGCCCGACATGTAGTCCATTGAGATGGATTCCCATGGCCTGTCAGGAGTAGGAAGAGGGGTGTACATGCCCTATTTCTTAGTGGTCGGTTTGACAATAGCACAGGCAGTGCAAGACCTGATATACTTGCTGACCTCCTGTCAAAGTTTCGACCAATATAAATGTTTATGTAGCATCGCCATTGTCTTTTCAACGCCGAAGTGTCCTGCCACCCGACTGTAGTGGGATTCCCAGATCAACTTTGCTCGCTCGCTTGATGGAACACAGATATGGCCCAGATGACACAACAACCCATCCTGAAGATGGAAATTATCAACAATTGCCTTTGCACCCAACATTTGGTAGGTGGTGGCGAAGTCCGGGTCTGTCTCATAGAGTTGGGGCCATCCAAAGGTCTCATGGCCGCAAGAGTCTAGCACTGTGGTGAGTGTCATGACTGGTGGTCTGCTAAGGCAATCAATGACATGGTTGGTGCTTCCCATTTTGTACTTGATGATGAGGTGGAATTGCTGCAAGTCAGTGGACCACTTTTGATGGCGGTCATTCTACAATTTTCCTTGTGTCCGCATGAACTGTAGTGGCTTAGGATCAGTGTGGATGACTGTCTCCTTCCCAAGAATGTAATGTCTCCACTGGCGACAGGCTTGCACAATGGAGTACATTTCTTTGTCGTAATTAGGGTACTTACGAACAACATCTGATAGTGTCTCACTATGATAGGCCACATGGTGGCCGTGCTGAGTGAGAATGGCACCCACAACATAGTCTGAAGCATCTATCTCGATCTCAAAGGGATGATGCAGGTCTGGTAGTGAAAGTACTGGGGATGATCACAAGCGCTGCTTCAAATCATCGAATGCTTGTTTTGGGACCGGCCCCACACAAATTTTTCCTTACCACCACCCCTGGTTATTTGGCTGAGGGCCCATGCAATATGGGAGAATCCCAACACGAACCTGCAGTAGAAATTGGCAAGGCCCAAGAAGCTCAGAAGCTTAGTAAGTGTGGTTAGGGTTGGGCAGTCATGAATGACTTGGATCTTGGCTGGATCCACATGTACGCCATGTTTATCAATGATGTAGCCCAGGTAATGGACCCTATCCATGCTGAACGAGCATTTTTCCAAGTTGGCGTATAGCTTGTGTTGCCGCAGGGTGTGCAGAACCTGCTGAATATGCTGCAAATGTTCGACCCAAGTCTTGCTGTAAATGAGAATGTCATCCAGATACACCACTACAAAATTATTGGTGAATGGTCGTAGGATATCATCCATCATCCTCATGAAAGTGGTTGGAGCATTTGTCAAACCAAAGGGCATGACCAACCATTCAAAAAGGCCTTCCTTTGACTTGAAGGAAGTCTTCCATATATCTATCTGTTCTATTGGGACCTGGTGGTAGCCAGACTTCAGATCAATCTTACTAAAGTTTTTTCCCCCCATGAGTTGATCAAGGAGGTCATCGATTCGAGGAATTGGGTACCGATTTCTGACTGTGATTTTATTTAGAGCTCGGTAATCAATGCAGATTCACCAGGTTCCATCTTTCTTTTGTACCAGCACGATTGGGCTCCCACAAGGTGATGAGCTGGGATGAATGTGCCCCTTATGGAGTAGTTCTTGGATATGTCGCTTGATCTCCTCATTCTCTAACAGAGAACGACGATAGATTGACCCATTGGGCAGTGGTGCGCCGGGGGTCAGATCGATGGGGTGCTTGACCTGGTAGTGTAGAGGTACCCCGGTAGGTGAGGAGAAGATATCCAAGTATTCTTCCATGATGTTATATACTTGCTTCTGTTGTGTGGAGAGGTCGGTCGCAGAGACCCTGGATATGGCTATGATCTTTCGCTCATTTTGAGAGCGAATCACGAAGAAAACAAACTTCCTCGTCTGAGAGATGACCTTCCTGCATTTCTTAGCAGAGATCAAGGAAATAGCACTAGGTGGGAAAGCTTCGGGTATCCTGTACAATTTCTTGTTCAAAGTAATAATNTATACAACATGAAATTTCCATAAATAAGGTTGGCCCAAAAGAACATCACAAACTTCGAGAGGAGAAACATCACACAATACCTCGTCTTTGAAGGGCTTGATGTCGTACGTCAGTCGACACTGTTGGCTGACGCGGAGATCGCTTCCTTGACGGAGCCATCCAATGCTGTAGGGTTGTGGGTGTGGCATTTTCGGCAAGGCCAATCGCTTGATGACCTCTGCTGATATGAGGTTCTTCTGGCTACCACTATCAACGATGAAGTGCAACAGGGTGCCTTTTACCCACATCTGTGAATGGAAGAGGCACTCTTCTTCTTTTGGCTTGACTGGTTCACCATGCTGGAGCTTGGTGGTAGCAACAATGGC
>JASDQU011505158.1:10568-31413 GCA_032191745.1 Picea mariana | reverse complement strand
CCCCCCCCTCTCAGTTGAATTATCATGTTCAAAATCCTCAGTCATTCGATGATCGACGTTCGACGTTTGGCATTTGAATATTCAACATTCAACATTTGATGTTCTATGTTTGGCATCGGTGTTTGGGATTCAACACTCTATGTTGAATGTCGATGTTCAACGTTTGACATTGAACATCCCTCTACGATACTACACCCCAAATATTCTGAACTCCCAAAGTCACGGACTCCCAGAGTCCCCATCACATCACCAACCATGTTGGTCGGGAAGGCATGAACCAGAGGCTGACACATGGTGAGGGCCAGTGGTGACATGTGTCCTCATTAGGGGGTGACATGTGTCATGCTCTAATAGGAATAAGGGGTATGTGAATCATCCATATCCCGATGACACAAGGCGCCTTATTTGCGTGTCCATGTTTCCATGGATGACATCTTTTGGCCCTTGGTTATGGAAGGTTGTGAGTATTAAGGAAAGAAGCACGAAGTATGAACTGCGAAGAAAGCACATTGACTGAGATTGGGTCGAAGTGGTTAAAGAAGCAGAAAAGAAGGAGAGAAGTAAGAGAAATTGAGTCGTTGAACACAAAGACTGAGGAAGACATATCAACAACGAAGATGGATCGTGGACAACTCAGCAAGCGGAAAAATCCACCAATAGATTCTTTGGAGCACCTCGCAGGAAAGAAGGAAAGTTAGGCTAGCAAAGCCTTGAAAACACGGGTCAAGTTTACCTAGGGTTTTAGACACCTAGGGTTTTGTCATTTTATGGTTTTGACACCTAGGTTTCAGCCTAAGGTTGTCCAAGAGTAATTGTAATGTATAAATAAAGGTCAAGAGGACCTAGGTTGGGTTCGATGAGGTAATGAGCGATTATTGTTGTTGAGAGAGAGAAGTATTGTGTTGAAATAGAGTCTGTGTTGTAACATCTTCGGCTGGGTGCGAAGATAAACCCTATAGCTAGGTGCGCAGGGAGGGGAGAGAAAGAGATAGAGAAGGAGAGAGATCTACAAGCTAAGACCGCAAATAGAACTGTATGTTTTCCTATAATATCAAGAAACACAGTTATGTGGACGTAGCCCTAGGGAGAGGGTGAACCACGTATATCTTGTTGTTCTGTGGGATTGATGCTGTGTTCTTTTGCCTTCTGATTACTCTGTTATTGCATCATTGTGTTATATCTGATATATAAATGTGCAAAGTAGGTTTGATTTGGTAAACAATATCTATATGTTGTCTTTCTATTGTTTTGGACCCATTTTGCATTTCCTCTGGTTGTAGACACTTGTGTCATGCAACCCCCTATTGCTACTTCGGGTGAGACTGCATTTTCTTCACAGGTGTTGCCAAAAGGGATAGTAGTTAGGGATTGTTGGTGTTGTTAGATCTGAACCCTGTGTCTGCCCTTGTGCCAACAAATGGTTCCGTTGTCAATACCAGGATCTTCTTGAGGGAATTTCAAGGTGGTTTCCATCGAAGACAAAGATTCATAAGTGGATAGAAGAACAAGAAAAGGACTTCGTTGAAACTCAGAACAAGAACCCTAATCTTAGTACAGAGGATTGGTTGGGAAGGTATATCTTTATCAATATACACGAGATCTTCTTTGGAGGAATCCATCAGGAGCTATACGAGTGACTATCCAGATTAGAAGACCCAATTTGAAATCAGACTCGGACCACCTATGGTTTGGACATCGATGTTGATCAATAAGGTCAAGAGAGTTGATAATGCCATGTCAAGAGAATTTGATCACTGGTTTGATAGTACCATTGGAGGGTACATTACTAAGTTTTCTATTGATAGAGTAGAATCATATAGCCAAGCAGAGAGATATTTCTTTAAGGGGCCTAGGGGAAAATTTTTACATTTTCTAAAGTTGCAGATCAAGATGCTATTGCATGAGAAGAACATCTTGAAGATATAGTAATCATTTGGACTAAAGAGATAATTTTCAAGAACTCAAACAACGACAACGACACAGACGTTGGACACACGTACAGTGGGAGATCATTTAGATAAGTTCCTTTGGTGAACCTGTTTGAGCAGGGTCACGAGCCATTGGCACAAAACGAAGTGTTCTACAGTGGAGAATAAGAAGAGTTACTGAATGAGGAACATTTAGAGTCCGTTAGGGCAGAAGAAGGGAAGACTGAAGAAACTCGCCGAGAAGAGTCAGAAACTTCAAGAACCATGCAGATTGTTGAAGTAAGTACTATTACTCCTCCTGTTGTTTTAGAAACATTAAGTAACAAGAGTAACCTAAGTTATGAGAGCACCCATATCACTGGTACAATTGGTTCAGAGCATACTCGATCAAGAACCCTAGGAAGATCTATGGCAGATGAGATGAGGTTACCCACCTTTAGAGGAGATGCATCTAAAGATCCTGATCAACATTGATTCTTATGAAAAGATATATGGAGTATTAAGAATGTCACTGGCGAAGCTGTTAAGAGAGATCAGTTTAGTACTACCCCAAGAAACCGCACACTGAGATGGTACATGAAAATTGTCCAAGGAGTTGTACAGCATAAACCGCTAAATGACATTAAGACTGCATTGATTACCAAATTCAAGAAACCTAAGTCGGAGTCGCAGTGCATTACAGAGCTAAAAGAAATCAAGCAAAGAGTAGTTGAACCTGTTTGGGAGTATGATCAGAGGTTTAAGACCCTAACAAGTCATTTGAGTTTTCAGATTCCAGATGAACAGAATAAAGAATGGTTCATTGTTTCCATATTACCACACATTAGAGTCCCTCTAATGCAACAGAAGATTTATTCATAGGCTGAGGCATTGGAGATCGCCATGAAACTAGAAGCAACCCCTATGGGAGAGTCCAACTCAGTTATGAGTCAAATTCTGAGTCAGCTAACTAGCTTATTGCTGCAGGTCAAAAATATGAAGAAAGATAGGGGAAAAGATAAAAGAGAAGATATCTGGTGTATCAAATGCAAATAAAAGGGTCACGACAAGCAGCATTGTCCTCTATTTCATGAGTACTTGGCTTCAGGAGCTCCGATCCCTTTGAAGAAAGTTACTCTACCTTGGTGCGAGGTATGTAGGAATCGACATCGCCTTGGTGAATGTTATTACATGAAAAAATATGTCCATACACCTACCAACCTTTACTGCACATTCTATAAATCTGTGGGGCATGATGAGAAATATTATAGGGTGTTGACACGAAGTTTAATTTTTACCCTTTAAACCTGAAGCTTATATTTTTCCAAGTCATGGAACCGCCCTTAGTCCTAGAAAAGAGTAAAAAATCTTTCGATTTTTTGGGTTTCGAGATTCTAATTTCCACGAAGTATGATCTTTAGTTAGCAACTCCAGAGTCTTGGTGCTGAAATCCCAAAAAGGATTTCTATTAAAGTAATAAAAGAGAAAAAAGAGAGAAAATGAATTTTCTAAGTCCCGACGCACTTTCCAAAAAGTAACCTTAAATCGTGATCAATTAAACTCTTAAACACAAAAAACAATTCATTAATATTTCACGATTCGGGTTTTCCTGTGTCAAAGTTCTTTCAAAACTTTGACCCTCAAATGCTCGATCCTCGAATCTCCGAAAACAAGAAATTAATTACTAACCTCAATTATTTAAAGCATTAATACGAGGGATTACCGCCTAAATTAATCCCATCGCTATTTCGTGATTTAGGGTTTGCTTATGACATACTTCTTGGATACAGGATCCCCGAAATTTCGAAATGCGAAATCGTGAATTTCTAACAAATTTTAAAACGAAATTAAGATAGTTTAAAACAAGATTAATAATGACTAAACTACTTTTCGCGTTTCGCATTTCGGGGTTTGTTGAAAGCAAAAAAATATCAAAGCTCCAGTTTGAAATCGCCGATATACGGTAATATCTGTAGCGAACGAATAAAGATATTTTTAACTTAACTATGTATCTCTGGGCATATCTTCCTCATTAAAACATTAACGTTTTACCACCTATCTCAGTACGTCCATCGTAAGAAGATTTAAAGGTTAATAAAGGTTTGGTTTCTTCAAATTTTCATTCTTATTGTATAACTCAAAAGTGAATTGCATTCAACAAACTTACGCATTTTTCTCTATGAAAGGAATTCATTCTAAACATGAACATTATGGCACCTAGAAAGGCACCTAAGAAAAGTGAAGAAGCAATTGAAATCTCAGGCCCAAAAGGAGATGTCGTGTCTGATACTACACTGCATGCCATTGATTCCATCAAATCATGGAGGCAAATTTTTTAAATCTTGGACTACGAAATTAAGAATTTTGCCGATGATTCTGAAAACAAACTCTGGGACATAGCAGAGTCTGAACTTCACAAAGTAGCCACGCGCCCACGACTCATGACATACAATGATATGATCAATTGGGCTTTAGAGAAGACAGACGTGCAGACGATAATCATTTTGGACAACCAAGGGGTCATCATCAGCTCTTTCAGACTGGAGCATATACAAGTAATGTACAAATTGTCTCCCAATTCTAAGTACATTTATAATAAAGAATTTGTAAGTGAATTTCAAAGGAAAGAATGCACAGAGGCAGATCAAACATACCTCGGCATAATCAAACACTGGTGGAGACACCCAGCAAAATTCAGGGCCAATACCCATAACGTTTATGCCACAGCCTCATTGAATGATTACATGGTCTATGTGGCTATGATGTTATGTAGACTTTTTGGGAAGAAAAGTCCTACCCATTTCCCTACAGAATGGGTGCCCCTTTTACATGAAGCAGTCGAAGGCTATAGCTTCAACTAGAACAAAATTCTATCAGATAACCTAGCTAAGGAGGTTATGGAGTATCAATACGCGAGATCTAGTGGCCGTCCAGTAGCCTTTTACATGTTGGCATACATCATGGATGATATATGTTTCACGACTCCTTTCCCTTTGATGAATTGGAGTTGGAACTCAACCTACACTAAACTGATTCATGAATATCATTCTAAGCCATTGGAAGAAAATGCTAAGGATTCTTTTTACGAAATTTGTCATTTCATGGTGATACCGGTGCATCAGATGATGTATGGTTGTGCACCCCCCCGTATTTCAGAGTCGGTCATAGGAAACCTCAAGGCAGTCGTCGATTGGTTTATTGCAAATAATTTCTCCTATATCAGGGTTTTTAGATGTTCTATCCCTCTGCATGCACTTCCGAAATCCCTCTCTGATAGACTGGTGTGCAGGGAGGTAGCTCATCAGATAATAACAGGTGGTATTGTGATAGAACTGAAGACAGCTCAGAAGAAGTTTGGGCCAGTCTTTCCCGTACAGATTGGAAGGTTTTTTCTACTCAACCTGGGTCATTCCAAAGTTGAAGTTGAAGCTCTAGAGGAGGTCAATTTGGTAAATCTCGAACATAGGAAACATGACCCTTACCAAACTGTGGGAAGCCGCATGGCTCACTGTGGAATGAAATCATTTGAACATGAGGAATCCCCTCGCGATGACATTTTCAAAGGGGTCAAAACCTATGAGGAGGTGTTAGATAGGGTATAGACATTATCATCCAACTTGCAAACCAGTCTTCTAACCTTCCAGAGACATAGACGAAGCGGTTTTCCTAAGGTATTGTAGGGCAAAGCAACAACATATCCTCCAGAACAAGAAAAAATTCCCCCAGGCTTCGGATAGAAAGCACGGAATAAAGCAGACAACAAGGAAAATCCACAGGGGGCAGAAGGATCTTCATAAAACAAAGAATTCCCACAGTCAGAGAATCCAGGAGAATAAATAGAAAGAAATTCTGGGACACCTCCCGAGTCTAGTCAATATACCCCCCCTTCATCATGTACTATTCATGTTGATACCCTCAAGAAAGTGGGGGAAATAAAATCCACAGAGTTGGGTAATCCCATCACTTCCTTGACCCCTTTACAATCTACTTTTGGGTTTCCTCAGATAGGATTCATATATGCTAGTGACCTCGACCCTATCTCCAAAGAAGAAATGACTCCCCCTAATTACTTCTTCAGTAAAAAGAGGAAGGTTGTATTAAAGCAGGAGATGTATATGAGAGAAGGTGGTATGGTAAAGAAACACGGGGTACTGGTAGATGGGAAAAACTTGGAAGAGGGATATTTTGCTACAGAGGTAGCAGGATCCATGGGGGCTTTGGCAATGACAAATCTATTCAACATTGACAATATGAGAACAAGGTTGAAACAGAGTAACCACGGGATAGTCCAGTTGCAAAACCAACTAAAATATACTGACAAAAATATCAAAGAATAAATAAATAAAGGTCTAGAGCAGGCCAGAGCTGCTGACAAGCAAGAAATTCAATCGCTTAAGTCAAGTCTAGACGAGATGAACGAGAAAATGCAGACTAGCTAAATACAGGTTATTCGGAAAGAAGAAGAAGTAAGAAAACTACAGGCTAAATTGAATTCAATAAAAGTTCAGGTTATAGACTTGAAAGCTTTTCAGGACCAATCACTAAAAATACATGCAAAGGTAGAAGCCGAGCAACAGAAAGTAATCTCCCAAGTAGAGATTATTCAGAATTATTTTCAGGAAGCAAGAAATGCTCTTGATAATATTATTTTTAAAGAAAAAGAAGCTAAAGCAGCAAGGGTCAATTTCCAAAAGGCAGTTGTATGTTCTGAAATCGAATAAGTATCAAAAATTCCAAAGATTTCTGTCACAGAGGAGATCAGAGGCGATATCATGCTCAAGGTATGGGAAAACAACATAGCAGAAAATAAGAAAATATCCAAAGAAATCAAAGACGATTGCGAAGAAATATTTGATTTGTTGGACAAGGGATCATTAGGTATTGGAGGAGACAATTGCACTAGGCAATTAAGACAGATAAACATTTTAAGACACCAGTTGAATTTCAAAGAGGGTTTAAACGAAATTCAAATGGCAATTTCACAGTTAAAGGAAATGGATGTTACCTTAATAGACAAGTGGCTAGTGAAGCCAAACTTGAAATTTCAATCAATTAAGTTTGCTGGTAAGGGGATCTAAGACCGGCTTCCAAAAATTCAGAGAAAAATTTATCTATTCGAAGCAAAGGATTTTCTAGAGCCTCCCAGAAATTTTGTACACTTTCTTGAAAAATGTATTGAATGTGTTGGGTTGAAAGAAGGAGATACTTCAATAAAATAACGAGTTATCATTTTGAAAACTTATATTATCGAGATGATAGAAAAATAAATGATCATCACGCAAATGGTTGAGGTTTGCATTTTTGTAACTATTTTCCCCTAGGAGTTAGGAGATCACCAACCAACAATCAAGAGTGATCTGGTATAAGTATAATTTCAAGAGACTGAAAGAGGGATTTTTTTCTAGGCGCATTGTAAAGAAGATTTTGAAGATATTTTTGAATTAATACAAATACAGTTTGAAGATTCCAAATCTGGTCAAGTTTGAGTTATGTGCTTCTCTTTTGTTTCATATTTTTCATATATCTCTTTAATGAATGTTGAACTACAATTTAGTACAACCTCTATTGTGGTGATTATTTATTCTTGCAATTTAATCATTTACAGGTTTTCCTCTGTGTCGGCTATCAGCAGATACAAGACTTGTAAACATTTTAGATTTCAATATCATATGCTTCATTAAGAGTTTTTCCTAACTATTTCCTTCTTCTGTCACAAAGTGAGATTCCTCTTTAATTTATGCCTCACCTTGTTCGACAACTTTATGTTTTATTTTCATTTCATGCATATTCCCTTTTTCAAAATTTAGCTCAAATACCAGAAACGGACTTTAGTCTCGTCATACCATTAGTTTAAATTTTTGGAGTTCTTCTTATATGTCTGGAAACTGAAATAGCGAACCCTCAAAAGAAAACACAAGAATGTATCCTTTTAGTCTTTATCCCTCATGAATGTTCTGATTACAAGACAACCCAATATCGAGCTTGGATTATCATATCAAACGAGCATTGCCTTAAATTTATTTAACACCATATTACAGATAGTAAATAATCGAGTTGAGTTAGAACGTTCATGGGCAGTAATTGAAAGAGACATTAGTATCCAGGAAAACGAGGAAGCTAGACAGAGACAGTTAAGGAACCAGCCATAGCCCTTTTCGTATAACTAATTTCTTATCCTTAGTTTTCTCTATCTTTTTGGATGCCTTGACGGTGTTCTCTAGAGCCTTAAAGTACAAACTCAGGAACAACATATTTTTGGCGCCGTTGTCGGGGAACGAAGAAATGAAGTTTTTTCCCTGGGAAGAACAACATTGACACTTTCTAGCTTTGATAGTGAACAAAGATTGAAAACCTTATAAGGCTACCTTTATATTTCACTTGGCGACTCCATAATAAATAAACTAGATTTTAATCAAAATAATACCAAGAAAAACCCACACGATAAACAAACTTCGCCTGTTGCCGATCCAGAAAAAATTTTAAAATCAAGAAGATATCTTAAAAAGACTCTATCATCGACAAATAATTTTTATCAACCTAAAATTACAGAGTCAAACACTGGAGGGATTTTCTAAGGATCGAATACCCCACCTCTTTGCAAGGGATTACCTATCAATAAGATCGCAACCCTTGAGCCTGGTTTGCTCTCGCCTGATTTTAAAACTGAGATTTTCCCAACCGTTTCTTTCACCAATAGAGGTAAAAGATCAACATCGCTTCCCGCTTCGATTGACACTTCTTTACTTCGTGAAGTCAATTTTTCTATCTCTCAGAATTCCTACGATCATCCTATTCTTCTCAACATAACTCCTATTGATTCTCCTTTATATTCACCTTGTGAGTCTAAAGAAACTAGTCCACTTTTCCCTAGTTCCCCTTCCTCAAGTTTCCTATCCCTTGATAACCAAATTCCTGAAACCCTTCCTCATAATATCCAAGCCACAAACTCCAAATCATCGATGGTTGTGGCCGGAGGAGTTGTTGTTGAAGGTGGGGCTGGAGGAGGAGGAGTAGGCAGCCAAGTACCAACCCCTAGAATATTTGCAAAGGTGGCTGCTAGATATGCTCCTTTGGTCCTTTCAGTCCCCCTACATGACTTACCTGAAAACTACATGAAGAATCTTCCGAAATTCATAGGAGAGGGTGATCTGACTGCAGCCGAACACATCAATTTCTTTGACCAATTCGTCAATATCCTTGGACTCGAACATGAAGATGTCTATTCGAGACTCTTGGTTCAAACTTTTGAAGGAAAAGTAAGAACCTGGTTCTGAGGCCTAGCAGCAGGATCTATACCATCTTATGAGGAACTTGAAAATGATTTTATTAGACAGTGGGGGGGAAGGAAAGACCATCTCTATTATCTAACTGAATATGGGGCTCTAAGAAATAAACACTTTGAATCAGTCCTCGAGCTCACCCAGAGGTTCAATAAATTGTATAATAAGATTCCAGCCGAGGTCAAACCCTCCCAACCTGTAGCAAAAGTAACCTTCGCTGAAGATTTCGACCCTGATTTTTCCCTGTTATTGAGGGAGAGGAGATCGGTAGACCTCACCAAGATGCAAGATGATGCCTTAGAAATTGAGTCAAACATGATGGCATCAGGAAAGTTGAAAACCAAATTTGAAACTGGAAACAAAGAAACCAAAAGATATAGATATCAAGGTGGACCGTCTGGATCTGGAAGATCTTCAAAAGACAAAATGGATGACATGGCGAGAATAATCAAAGAGATGT
Organism: Picea mariana; assembly: GCA_032191745.1. NCBI lineage: Eukaryota > Viridiplantae > Streptophyta > Pinopsida > Pinales > Pinaceae > Picea > Picea mariana. The sequence continues at coordinate 21,766 of JASDQU011505158.1, read as the reverse complement.
CAAATAAGATCTCAAGAATGGAACTAGATCAAGCGAAGAATGAGAGTTTTCCCAGAAAGGATTTCAGAAAGAATCCTAACCCTCAAAATCCACCAAGACAGATTAAGAATGAAGATCAAAAAATCCAAACCCCCTTTAAAGGAGAAAACTTTATAGGAGGAGAAGATGTGGACGATTTTGAAGAATTAGAAGAAGACATTAATAATCTTGGTGACGACTGCCTACAACCTTTTTTAACAAGGCAAGATTATAAAAAATATGCAACTACAAAAGATAGATCCCAAAATAACAAAAACAATGGTATTATTGAAGATTAAACCTATTAGTAAATTGCAGACAATATAATGGCCGAACTCCACCAAAAGTACAATCTAAGGCCTAGAAACAAGAGCTTCGCAACTCCCCTAGTGAAAAATATTTTTCCCAGGGGTGAAACAAATGAGTCAGTTTCAAAAAGCGTTGAAAACCAGACTATAAGAACTAAGACCACTGACACACAGCCCACCAAGACAAAGTTAGTGGAAACATCAGCCGTAAACGCACAAAAAACAGAGGGCCTTGCAATTGAAACTAAAACCTCACAACAAAAAAAAGATGAAAAGAAGGGGTTAGAAACCCAAACCATAGAAATTGACAAAACAATAGGAAATTTTAATCTGGAAAATGAAATAAATAAAATCAAAATCCCTATACCTCTTGTTGAACTGGAAAAATCCAATTTATAGGAAACAATTCGCCAAATTAATCAGTTTTTTAGAAAACGAAATTCAGGTCGATGTTATAAATTTAGAAGATGACAAGCCTAACATAATTTTCAGCCCACATTTTGAAGGTGCCAAAGACACCGTCGCCCATTTCTATATCACTCTGACTATGCACGATCACTTACTCCATAATTGCATGTTATATTCTGTAGCCTCTCACAATGTAATACCTAAAGCCATTATGGAAAGACTTGGTCTTGAAATCACCAAACCTTATGGAGATTTATATTCATTCGATTCAAGAAAATTTAAGTGTACAGGCATGATAAAATATTTAGTCATTAATCTTGCACAAATACCCAAGAAAGGCATTCTAATGGATGTGGTCGTCGTTGATATACCCCCGAAGTACGGTATGCTCTTATCCAGGTCTTGGGGCTCTAAACTTGGAGGATCCCTCCAAATTGACATGACGTATGCCATGATCCCAGTCTTTGGTGGACATTTCACGCGTTTGTACAGAGAAACTAGGTTAGCATTCATGGTAAGTGACCCACATAACCAAAACAACTACCCTGTTTATATTGCTGATCAAGATTTACACAATTGTATTTTATCTATCGATGACGATATTGATATATGTATAGAGGAAAGTTGTACAGANNNNATATAGCAATGATGTTTGGAAGATGTTTTTTGATGGTGCCTCATCTTATTTTGGGGCCAAAGTTGGGGTGCTTTTTGTGGCACCTAGTGAAAAATTCATTATCCCTTTCGCTTATAGATTATAGTGGAACACTGACCACACTAACAATGTATGTGAGTATGAATCCCTAGTGTTAGGATTGGAATATGCCAAGAGAATGAAAATTTAAAACTTGGAAGTCTTTGGCGATGCAGAGCTAATCGTGAAACAGGTAAATCATCAATACCAGGCCAAACATCCTAGGTTAAGATCTTATCGAAACTTTGTTTGGGATCTGATCGAAAAAAATTTCTCCTCTATTAATGTTCATTATATTCCAAGAGAAGAAAATCAACAGGCGGATGCATTAGCCAAAGCAGCTTCAACGTTCACACATCCCACTTATTTCAAATTAAAATACCATATACTAATGAGACATAGGCCTTCCATACCGAATAACATACAACATTGGAAGGTTTTTGAGGACGATGAACAACTCCAGAAATTTTTAGAGACAATAGATGACTTTGTCGAAATGCATGCCAACCAAGAAAACCGGAATGACCCTATTTGGATCATGCAGGAGGGAAAAGACCCCCAAGAGTTTCAAGATAAAATCGCTAACCACAAGATGCTTGTCTTAAAAAATAATCAGATACCTAAGACTTTGATCCCCTTAGAAAGGCTATTCAATCATGATGACATCCCTTTGAAGTCTACCTTTCAACCTCAGCCAGAGGAAGTTGAGGATTGCGATATTGGTACCAAAGAAAAACCAAGGTTGGTGAAATTGTCTAAATATTTGTCTCCCGAAATAAAAAGTATGTTGAGTTGCTTAGAAAATATAAAGACGTTTTTGCTTGCTCTTATGACAAATTGAGAACTTATGACACTACTATAATGGAACATAAAATTCCTCTGAAACCAGGTGTCAAACCTTTCAAGAAAAAACTCAGACAAATTAACCCTATCCTACTACTGGTAATAGAAAAAGAAGTCAAAAACCTTATGGACGCTATAATCATTGTCCCACTGAGATACTCTGAGTGGGTAGCCAATTTAGTCCCCGTGAGAAATAAAAACAAAGTGATTAGGTTGTGTGTATATCTTAGAAACCTGAATTGATCATCACTCAAGGACAATTATCCATTACCTAAGATGGACCATGTTTTAGAAAAAGTAGTTGGAGCTAACAAAATGTATATGATTGATGGTTTTTCAGGTTACAATCAAATTGCAGTACATCAAGATGACAAAGAAAAAAATGCATTCACTACCCCTTGGGGTACCTTTATGTACGAAAAAATGTTGTTTGGTTTAATGAATGCAGGGGCAACTTTCCAATGCGCCATGGATATCGCTTTCATCGGTGAAAGAGATAAGTTCATCATTATCTATCTTGATGACCGGACTGTTTCTCTAAATCTGATGCAGAACATATAACACATCTCAAACAAACTTTTGAGAAATGTCACAAATTTGGTTTGTCACTTAATCCCAGGAAATCCCATTTCTCAATGCAAGAAGGTAAACTCTTGGGTCATATCGTGTCTAGAGATGGAATCAAAATTGATCCCAAAAGGGTCAAGGCGATAGATACCATAAATATTCCTAGAAACGTAAAATAATTTAGTATTTTCTAGGAAAAATAAACTTCTTGAGAAGATTCATCCCTAGCTTTGCCAAAATTGTAAAATTGATTACAGAGATTCTTAAAAAGAACATTGAGGTGAAGTGGACAAACAAAGCCAAAGAATCGTTTCAATGTATCAAAAAAGTAATAAGCGAAGCACCAGTCCTGGCAAGCCCAGATTACACAAAAGCGTTCTTGATTTTTTCTTTTGCCTCTTAACATACAATCACAGTTGTATTGTTACAAAAAAATGAGGAAGGTTTTGAGCGGCCTATTGCATTTTTTAGCAGAAGTCTCAGAGACGCTGAGTTGAAATATGACATATTGGAAAAACAAGATTATGCAATGGTAAAAGCTCTCAAGGCTTTCAAAACCTACGTATTGCACTCAAAGATCATTCCTTATGTGCCTTCAAGTTATGTTAAAGATAGATTGGTGCTTCTAGACAGTGACAGAAAAAGAGGCAGGTGGCTGGCTAAAATTCAGGAGTTCGACTTGGAAGTCAAGCCAACTAAAATTATCAAAGGTCAAGGTTTGGCCAAATTGCTAGCCGAATCAAATCTAAAATCACTTGGGATAAATCAGTTGCAAGAGAATGAGGGATTTCTAGAAATAGATGAGATTGACGTCACTGCACCCACAACTAAGATTCAAGACAAGTTCTCTATTTCAGTCTGGTATCATGATATTGTTTCTTACCTATTGACCCTTCAATGTCTCAGTGAGTTAACCCCATCTAAAACTAGGACACTGAAGTTACACACTATAAAATATTGTATCATAGATGGTAAATTGTATTGGAAAGACCCCCTGGGTTTCCTGCTGAGCTGCTTAGTCGAGGCTGAAATAGAAAGGGTTATAGATGAATTCCACATGGGAGTGTGCAGAGAACACCATGCTTGACAGGAAACAGCTTACAAAATCTTAAGAGTTGGGTATTACTGGCCTAAATTATTCACATATGTAAACACTAAAGTCCGAACTTGTACTCCTTGTCAGTTGTTTATAGGCAAATAGAAAGTCCCAGCTTTACCTTTAGTCCGGGTCAAAACCGAAGCTCCATTTCAATAATGGGATCTTGATTTCATTGGAGAAATTCATCCACACTCCAACACACAACACAAGTGGATTCTAACTGCTACAGACTATTTCACTAAATGGGTGGAATCTATTCCCACGAGAAATGCAACTGACTCAGTGGTAATCAGTTTCCTAGAAGAAAATGTTTTATCCAGGTTTGGTTGTCCTCGAAAGATAGTCACTGATAATGCCCAAGAATTTAAGTCAATGTCCATGGTAAGATTCTACCAAAAATACAACATCACATTAGGACACTCCACAGCTTACTATCCACAGGGTAATGGTCTAACTGAATCATCTAATAAAAGTCTGATTAACGTGATAAAAAAGGTTTTGACTGAAAATAAGAAAGCATGGCATATCCATTTAAAATATGCTTTATGGGCTAATAGGATAAGTACCAAAATATCAATTGGGATTTCCCCTTTTCAGATGGTATGTGGCACCGACATCATTTTACCAATAAATCTTGCTCTACCTGTAATGAAACTATGGCAAGATTCAAATGAAGAACCCAATGACGTTACCAGGAGGATAAACTAGCTGGTTGAAGTTCAGCAAAATCGAGCCGAAGTAAATGAAAGGTTACAGAGATATCAAGATAACATGAAGGCCTTATGCGATCAAAAATCTAAAGATAGAGATTTCCTCCTTGGTGATCTGGTCCTAAAATGGGAAGCCAGGAAAGAAGACACTGGAAAACATGGCAAGTTTGATCCAATCTGGTTCGGCCCATATAAGATTTTGGCTTCTAAGGGAAAAAATGCCTTTTTATTAGAAAATATCGATGGAGACATTCTCAACGCCCCTGTAAACAGGCGACACCTTAAACACTTCATGCAGTAATGTGTTTATGAACTCTCATTGTACATACCGATTTGTTTTCATGCTTACTTTATAGTTCCATTTCCTTCGATAAGTTTTTCCATTCCAAAAAAATAAAAAAAATAAAAAATTGATTCATGAGATTTCCTGACAATTAGTATGCTAATTTATTTCGCAGGAAAGTTGTTGACCAACCAAGAGACTAGAAATGCTAAAAATGTGACGGGCACAAATAAATGTATTAAATATCTTCCAATGAAAAAGGTAATAAATTAATAGCCTTTTTGGCTGGCAACATAGGAGTTACCAAGGTATGAAATTCTTCTCTGAAAGTTCAAACTAAATTACCCTGAGAGATACAAATGAATAAATCATTAGTTCAATTGATGCTAATGTTATCACCGAAAATTTTCAAAATAAGGAAGTAAAAAAGAAGGGGTACTTCAGGAAAAGTTATAAAAACTAACTAAGACTTGGATAAAGCAGTGCAACTTTGGACAAGGCTGGAAGAGGATCCACAAGTGCAACACTGGGACAAGGAGGAGGAGAGGATCAATGCAACGATCCAAGAACTCAAGCAGGGATAGAATACCATATCAATCCTAGAACAGGTCAAGGGAATGCAAGAGTTGAAGAAGATACAGGCAAAACTTATCACTGCGCAAACACAGAAACAAGAGCGTCAGGCTCAAATAGAACCATTGCAGGATGGGTAGTAGAAGTACTTGTGCACGCAGAAGAATCTAGAAACCAGATAGCACAGACTCAGCTAGAATGCGCAGGACTGATGAGCAAGGAAGTGGAAACTCAGACAGTCGACACCATCAAGGAGAAAACCGTGGAAGCATTAACAAAAGAAGCAGAGTTGCAGGAACAGTTCCAGACGATCACCAAGGAGATCGAGGAAGCACAGAGAAATTAGGTGACTCGAGACGAGTCACATGTTAGTGTTGGGGGCCTGTTGGCACTAGGCCAAAGCGGAAAGAAGAACGATCGTGGGAAAGAAATCTTGTAGAAAACTGAAGTAACAACTAGCAAAATAGCAACACGCGTGCATGCAAGAAAGAGTGCACAAAGAAAAGCGACAATTGGAGGAGGAACAACACGCATATGGGAGAAAGACCTAACATAAGAAGGGTTATGGTTTTGGTAACATTTGTAAAAGGCTAAAGAGACTGAAATGTATAAATATAGATACAAAAGTATCATATAGGGTTGATCGTTAGTAGTTGTTAGTAGTTATTTAATGTTTTTAGCTGTATGAACCGATTTTGTAAGCTGTTGAGAAAAGGAGATACGAGGGAAGGTAGATTTGAGGATTATACTGCAAGTTGCGGATCCTGGTGTGATCTATTTCACCTCACATAGATCTTACCCAGTTTTGTGAAGATTTGTAAGCACGAGGCACTGGAAATGCAGAACTATCATAATACAAGAGCCAAGAGCCAAATCTTTGTGGACGTAGCCCAGAAGGGGGTGAACCACAGTAATATTCATGTAATATGTTGAATGTATGCACGTCTCTTCTTTCTTTCAGCAATTAATGGTTAATCCTGATGAATTAGTTAATACATTGTTATGAATCTGTTTATACTTTTCTTAAATTAAACTGTGGGATATACGTATGCAAATCCAAGGAATAAGTAGTTTCCCTTACAGCTCACGGTATCTGGCCTTAATCAAGAAACCCCTATCCCCTACTCTGTCCTAGGCTGTAAACACCTGAGTCTTACAGCCATCCATTTTAAAGCTATCTCAGGTGAGACTGTGTAGCGCCTTCCGGGTGCTGTGTTGCCTTCTGGTTTACCAGGAGGGACGATAGTTTTAGAGGCTTTTTTGGAACCCCGAATGAGATGAACCCTGGGTCAATGATTCAGATAACCTGAGAAGGGAATTGATAACCAACAACATTTGAGCTCTCTCTCCACCAAGGGATGATCGATAAAGTATTCATGCCTAGATATTTACATAGGGGGTTTATATAGTTTTCCTTAACTCCATAATTCAAGGATACAAGATCCACAAATTTAGGATCTAATAAATACTCAAGGATAAAAATGAGAAAATAACTCAACCAACTCATGAGACCCTTAACTTCCTCCTTGAGACTAGGAAACCACTTGTGATAAAGTGAGGAAGAGTCAAAGCCAACTCATGAGACTCCAAACTTCCTCCTTAAAACTAGGAAACTAATTTGTGAGGTGGATTCTCACATAAAACTAATTTCCCTTTTTACAAAATGCATGAGTAATTTCCTCTCACTTCAAGTATTCCTCCTTTTTCCAATTCGCATGAATGATACATGAGTTTCTCACACTCATTTAAAGTATTAATTTTTTTCAATTAAAATGAATCATTCATGAGATTTAATTATCCTTTGTCAGCCATCATTAATCAACATTTTAATGATCTTATCCATGGTGTGCAAAGTAATAATTCCTTGTGTGGAGATCCTCCTGGATCACCCTGACACATTCAGTAATATTGAATCTGAGAGACACAACTCGATTGTGCTATTTTCCTTCTGATCCAAATTTTTCCAGTCTTTTGTTGACATTCTTGTAGGTGCAGTACCTGGACCTATAGTGTCCCATTAATATTTATCTACCCATCTTGAGCTTCCACAACTCAAAACTTTTCCTAGTAAACTTTTCAATCTCTATTTTTGAACTACTCGCCATTTCTTTTCACCACAAGAATCGATAGCATAGAGCTCCCTGTAACAAGATTTATTATAAACCCAAGAAAAACCCTTAGCCACAAAGGCGTCCCCTTGAAGCTAATAACTTCTCTAATACCAAATGTAAGTTTTAAACCTTTTACATTAATGCAATGCACACACAAATTCTTAACACGGAAAAGAAAACAATTTGCAATCACACATTTACACAAAGATTTAGCATAGAAACCTAAACAGGAAAACCAACAACCAATTTTAGAGTCACATCTCTAATTATATTATATCTATTTCTTGTTTACAATACTATACAATCTATATATATATATATATATATATATATTGTGGCATCCATTAACCATGGATTGGAACTCAACCGTAGCTCCTTAACTAGAATTACATTACCATGGACCACAAAAATCTATTCCATAAAACCGCCAAGGGAGAAAACCATACCGAGAAAAATCGCTCGATAAAAAACTATCGATGATTTTTCACTCCTAATTGTGGGGCCCTTTGGGCCCCCTTGGGACTCCCCTCCCACTAAACTTTGTGCAAAGAATATAACACATACCCAACATATTGGAATTGATTGTTGAATAAGGGATTTAACAATAATTGTAGAATTACCAATTATGATCAGGGACTTTATTTTAGAGCTAATAGTTATAGATATAACTTGAAGAAGCACATATTCTTCTACTTGGTTGTTCATTGAGGATCCTATTCCCCATGGAAAGGAAGCTTCCTAGTTTTCATTAGGGTCATAAATGACCCTCTTCCCCTTCTCTTTCCACCCTTTATTAATTCGAAATCATTAGCTTGATATGTTGAACCTTATTTTCTTCTCAAGTTTGTATTATGCAAGGTAGAAAGCCCAATATTCTCCATGGTTAAAATATGGTGAAGAGAAACTTGAACAAGAATGTTAGAAAAACATGTTTAAAACTTTTGCAAGGCTTTACAATGAGCCATCTTAATAGACTACTTCACATAATCTCAACCACAAAATACTTGGGTGTGTATACAAAGTATTAATGAACTACATGAATGGTTTATAATTTAAAAGATTCCAATAATTCTAATTATATCCCATTACATAAATATAAATATCTTATAAATGATTACTTTAAATGGCACAAATACTATTCTAATAACATTAAATATATTAACAAATGTGGTCATTAGACAAATAAATACTCTGTTGGAAAATATTTAACAGACAGTGAATGGCAAATATTTAACAGACAGCGAATGCTTGTCATTGATGGCAAGTACAAAAATGAAGATGGCATGAGTACAGGAAGTTTGTAACAGACAGGCAAACAGAAGAATGGCATGAGTATAGAAAGAATGTAACAGACGAGCATCAGTGAAGATGGCATGAGTACAGAAAGAATGTACAGAGGATTGTTGGCATATTTTCTACAGGTAGCATATGCTTGTCATTGATGGCAAGTACAACAATGAAGATGGCTTGAGTACAGCAGCGATGATCAGCGGTGCAGTGATAATCGGGGACAAGCAACAACCATGTTCATTGGATCCCCCTAAATTCCCGATGGCCGTCAGATCTGAATAAGAGCATGCTGAAGAGCTAGGCCCGTAAGGTTTAAGAAGCATTTCTGATCGTTGGATCCCCTTCAAATTCTCGATAGAACAAGGGCCATCAGATCTGAATGTAGACAAGAAGAGTGCACTGAAGAGGAGGACAGATCTCAGACGTTAGATCCAAGCACAGGACCTGACCATCGTTGGATCAAGGAGAACCTGCACGCTCTTTAAAGTACAAGGAGAAGCGGGTGTACAAAATTTCGAAAGGAGGACCGTCCATTTACGGGTAGGACACATGGGGATAGATCGCCATTTCGCTGACTGGAGAGTCAAAGGAATAGGGTTTTCTAATCTCTTGAAATCTCAATTTAATCTGAGCCATCAGATCAATTCTGAATCTGAACCGTTGATTCCAATCCATATCGGAGTTTTGTGAATCGCAACATCGAGAGGCAAAAGAAACAATGCAACAAGAACATTGAAATCGCGATATACGAAATCACAATTTAATCGCAGCCATTAAATAAAGATCAGCTATGGACCGTTGATCTAACTCAATATCGGAGTTTCGCGAATCGCGACATGGAGAGGGAAAAGAAACAATGCAACAAGAACTTCGAAATCGCGATATGCGAAATCGTGATTTAATCGCAGCCGTTAAATAAAGATCAGTTCAGGACCGTTGATCTAACTCCATATCGGAGTTTCGCAAATCGTGACATGGAGAGGGAAAAGAAACAATGCAACAAGAATTTTGAAATCGCGATTTAATCGCATCCATTGAATCAAGATTGAATCTGGACCGTTGATTCAAGTCCATTTTGGTGTTTCGAGGATCGAGTGTTGGAGGTGTCAAAGAATATTAACATCAAGAATCCTGATATCGCGATATGCGAAATCACGACGTAATTGCAACCGTCAGATCAAGATGTGATTTGGACCATTGATACAACTCCATTACGGAGTTTCGTGGATCGGGACTTTGAAGTGACAAAAACACTGAACGTCAAGAATGTCGAAATCGCGATGTGTGAAATCTCGACTTAATCTAAACCGTCAGATCAAGATGTGATCTGGACCATTGATACGACTCCATTATGGAGTTTCGTGGATCAGGATTTTGAAGCGACAAGAACATTGAACATCAGGAATGTTGAAATTGCAGAATGATCTGAACCGTCAGATCAAGTGTTGATCGGAGGGTTATTGTTCTGTCTCACAGTTAACTCCACAGTTTTGAATATGTTAGTGAAATGGAATCATGATTGTCGATCAGTTGGTATTTCAGTTGCTCAGACAGTTGTCTTCCTTTTGCCTAAGGAGATGGGAAGTTGAACCGCCGTGTGAGTGTATAAAAGAAAATGAGACAGACAGCGTGAGGTTGGTTGTTCTGTATGAAAAATGAATGAAACTATAAGAAAGGGGAAATCATAGAATGTGTAGTGTGAGATTGATAATATGCACAGTGTGAGATGAAACTCAAAGAAGTGTAACAGATGATGAAGAAAACTTGAAGCAGAGTAGAATAACAGAACAAGTTGAAGCAGAGAAGAATGACAGAACAAGTTGATGCAGAGTAGACTTGCTGAACATACTGAGGAAGAGAAGAATTGCAGAACAGTTAGAAGAAGACCAGATTTACAAAACAAAGAAAGATTGGTAAGAATTGATTTATCTTCATAGTTGACTGTTTATTTATTCATTCATATTCTAGGGAGGTTGGGAGGTGCTTGGGAGGAATGTTGTCCTCAAAGGTTCAAGTGAGAGCTTGAACACAGGAAGTTGTAGCTTCTATCTTGTTGCAGCCAGAGAAACCAGGGTGGCAGGGTGGTGCAAGGGAGAACAAGTGTTCTCTGTTATATACGTTGGAGCATGTGTAACTAGAAGTTGGTGCTTCCATCCAGTTGGTGCTGGAACATTAAGGGAGTTGGTGCTTCCTTCTAGTGGGTGATAGAGAAACTAGAGAGTTGGTTCTCTCAAACAAGTTGCAGCTTGTAAAACAGAGGTAGCATCCCCACATTGAGTTGGTGCTCAATTATA
>JASDQU011505157.1:0-11703 GCA_032191745.1 Picea mariana | reverse complement strand
CGCCTTGATGAGCCTCCAGGGTGTCAGGAACCCTATGAAGGTCCTTCTCCTTGGGCACTTCTCTGATCCATAACTCTAAGAGTTCTTCCTGTGCACACTAGCACCTGCTCAATGCCTTCATGGCAGAGCTCCTGTATAATCCCTCAGCGATCCTATCTTCTTTTTTGAACTCAGACAAGAGTTCTCCTATGTACTCAAAGCACATCCTCAATGCCCTCTTGGCAAATCTTCCCCAGAATCCTCAGTGATTCTGGTTTCTCTTTGAATTCAAAATAGATTTCCTCTTCTATGCACTCTTGCACTTACTCAATGCCCTCCTGGAAAATCTTCTACAAAGAATTCAACAATTATGTCTCCTCTGTGCTTTCCTTTTCATAGTTCTACCTCCAAGGACCTAAGGTTGATTCCTTGAGTCAATGACTTCCAGCTAGTGCGCCCTCCTGGCACATCCTTGTCCAAATCCCACAGGATTTAGAAGTGCATTCCTTGCACTGGCTTACAGAACCTACAATGTTATTTCATGTACTCCTTGCATGCAACCACAAAGAACCCAAACCTGAAATAAAAGAACCCACAGATAGAAGAATATATTTTTCCCTGCAAATGCACATCTATAGCATATAATGAACACACAAAGACATTCATGCAACCATAGAATAACATGCAGGAAATTGTTGTTTATGTAAAATGCCTCTCTTTACAATGTGTTCTAAGCATGGATAGTAACAAAGTCTCGACTCCTTCCTATATTCTCTACCCATGAAAAAATATCCTAAATATCGACTCTACTTACTTAAAACAAGATACAAAATATCTTTTACATGAGGGGGCTCTTTGAGCTCTTCCCTCCAAACTACTTACCCTATTTAATTACATTGAATTTACAATGAATGGGTTGTCTAGTCCAGATCAGATCTAGATCTAGCCTTACAACCATTTAAGGCTACCTATAACTAATGCCTGTGCATACACATGGTCTGATGGCTCCATGGCCTTACATTCATTTAATACATTTATATCAAATTCAAAATGTAAGAGGGTTGGTGCCTCTCTTCCTTGAATGTGCTCTTTGAATGCGTTGAGTGGGCTGGCTGGTTGGCGCATGGCTGGCTGGAGCGATGCTCCAGCATCATAATGTCAGTAGTTAAAGTCTGAACATAGACATGTAGTTGGATTACTACATCCACACGCTACTCTGGAATCGAAATGGGAGGTTATTTCGATGGATTTTATTGTTGTGTTGCCACTGACGGCAAGGAGACGCGACTCGATTTTCATAGTAGTCGACACTTTGACGAAGAGTGCTCATTTTATTCCTATGCATATGACATATCAAGCACCTGACATAGATATAGTTTGCATCAATGATATTGTGAGGGTGCATGGCATGCCTAAGAGGATTATATCCGATCGAGGTGTTTACTGGACGATTTTAGACTAGTTTCCAGGAGGCCTTGGGAACCCAACTTAACTTTAGTACTGCGTATCACCCAGAGACTGACCGACAGATTGAAAAAATGAACTAGACCTTGGAGGACATGTTGCACATATACATGATGTACCAACAAAAGCATTGGCAATTATTCTTGCCACTGGTGGAATTCGCTTATAACAATAGTTACCAAAGCACCATTAAGATGGTGCCTTTCAAGTTTCTTTGTGGGCGATTGTGTCAGACACCTTTGAGTTGGGATCATCTTGAGGATAGGGTCTTGGTGGGACCAGAAGCGATCCAAGAAATGGAAGAGAAAATGAAAACAATAAGACAAAGGATTAAAGAAGTGAAGGATCGACAGAAGAGTTATGTCGATGTGCACCATGTCGACCGTAGTTACGAGGTTGGCGATCGAGTCTTCTTGTGGGTAAAACCGCATAAGAGTTTGATCAAGTTTGGAAATGGAGATAAAATCTATCCTAGGTTCATGGGACCTTTCGAGATTGTGGAAAGGAAGGGACCCGTGGCCTATCGAATAGCCTTGCCTTATCGACTAGCCTTGCCTGATTCCTTATGGCATATGCACGATGTTTTTCACGTATCTGTTTTGAGACAATATATTAGTGATCCTACACATGTTATTGACATAAGTTCCTTGTAGGTATCGGATGAGGGGGTGCTCACGGCTGATCCAATACACATGCTCGATCATCATGTTTGACAAATATGGTGTTGAACAGTAAATTAGGTCAAGGTCCAGTGGGACAACTATAGTCCGCACTCGACGACCTGGGAGGAAGCATATGATATGCGCCAACATTTTCCATTTTTGTTTGATAGATAGACTTATGATACTGTGATACACATTATTTAGGCACTTATATACTTTGAAAATTCGAGATGAAGTTTAGACCAAGAGGGGGTGTATGTAACATACTACTCTTGCGCACACTAAGAGAACTTATTCTTTGAGGACACTTTCTCACAAGTGATCCTGATTATTATACTTTTGGGCATTTGATTATGATTATGAGGCATTATGAATTGATGACATGTTATTTTGCTGCATGACATAGACAGGTGCTATTGACTCGGTTTTCCCGAGTGTGGAGGATTTTGGACCTCGAGGATGCAGAGGCATTGATGGAACCCCTTGGACTCTGGATCGAGTCAGGGAGTGGACTATTGGGGTTTGATTGTTTTATATATGAAATTTGTGCATATGATTAGATGATATGATTATGGATATATTTCTGACAAGATGCGTTGATGATGCAGGATGACGATAGATTTCCAACCAAACTCACATGTGGAGTAAAGGGGTCACGTATGACTACTAGAGACATTGAGGGAGAGGGGTGGATAACAGCCCTACCACATACTACTAGCACTCCCATCATGGCTTGAACTGTAGGTTAACGAATACCTAGTTGGAGAACACCCACGACATCATGAGGGTAGACTACGATAGTCGCTCACGATGATTCTAAGGGGCACGCAATAAGGTAGGGGCGTTATTCCTTATAGGCTCTTAGTCTCCCACAAGATCACCTGGCAAAGTATTGACTCGATGGGTTTTTGATGTGTACCAAGTCATGCAAGAGGTGAGTGGAACCCTTGGAGCATGTAGTGCATCCTGAAGGGAACGTCGCACAAGGGAAACAGAACGAGGCGAGTGGCACCCTTGGAGCACGTAGTGTGTCCTGAAGGGAACGTCGTGCAAGGGAAACAAAACGAGGCAAGTGGCCCCCTTGGAGCACCTAGTGTGTCCTAAAGGGAACATTGCATTGTTAAATAATAAATGAATAAACCTATATGGCCTTAGAACAAATACTGTGACGAGAGATATTTAAAACAAATTCCCTAATAAAATGTCGCCCAGTCTAGGAAATTAAAGTCTAGGTCTAAGAGATACTTGTGATAAACTAAAAATATATATTTATATAACAATAAAAATAAAAATAAATAAATAATAATGATAATCATCATTAACCATGTGACGAGAAAGGGATAAGAAATTCATTAATTTAAAAAAAAAAAACTTTGGGGGGATAAAATTTAAAAAAGGGAAAAAAGGGGAAATAATTGTTTTGTCTCATATGTTAATTAAAAATTTATTAATTAAAAAGGAAAAAGGGAAAAAGTTAATTTTCTACACCCGCCAATTTGAGTTTTAAATTAAAAGGGAAAGAGGGAAATTTAAAAGAATTAGGAAACTAGGAAAAAGCGGGAAACATAAAAAGAAAGGGGAAACACAAGGAAAAAGTGAAAGTCTAACTTAGTAAGGTATCTAGCATTTAAGAACTTTGTAAATTAAACTCAACTATTAAATTAGTAAGAGGGAAAGTCATTAAAACGTGTAAGGGAATATGGGGACACCTATGAGCGATTCTAGGAATGATTTTAGGTGGGTGAGGGAAGTAGGGGTGATTAATTAATTAAGGAAATTAATTTATGGTGCAATGAAGGGGATGGGTGACACATGTACGGGGAGGATTATTATGAATTAAATTATTAAACAATAAATTAAAAGGGATTTCTTCTGTTATGTGTAACGTTACGCTGCATAATTTTAGACTTGACTGACTTAGCTTGTGGGATTCGTGATACCCAGCTCGACGAGGAGTGGTAGCTCGGGCTTGCAAGGCGATCTGGGAGCTATTTGATTCTCTGGTTAGTGTGTGTGGCCCCTTTGTGGCTCAGGGGGCTAAGGGGGAAGAAGAGCACCCCTAGCATTGGCTGGGAGGTACCAGTGGAGTCTCATTGGTTAGAAAATGGGAGTTGCACAGAGCATGAGGGACAACAAATTAGAGCGAGAGACTCGGCTACGGTATACTTCCTTTATTTCTGCATGGTAGATTATTAATATACTTTACACTTTTATTTCTGTACTTTTATTGGGTAATGAAAGTGTGGACTTATCATTTCAACCATGAACTTAATTTTCCCCATAAGACTTAAGCTCATTGTTGACTTGATTCCCTCAGCCTTCGATCCCTGCATGTTGAGATTGCCCTTTGGATTGTTAATTGTTGTGAAGTTTTGTGCTTTTCATCCTCATCCCTAGCTCTTAAGTCCACGCCTAAGCAGTCGGCCAGGAGCCAAATCAATGGTCGTCACTTCAGTGCACATCGACCTATAGATTCAAAAGCCCTTCTTTTTTGTGCGTGGATGAGGAGTGAAGGATGTGTTTGCCCAGTTGTTTACCCCTTTTCATTTATGCCTTGATATATGCCTTACTTTGGTCTCTGCATGTTATTTCACCTCTGTTTCTTAATCATTCTTGGAAATATGAAAACTGTGTTGGGTATTCTTTGCATTTCAACACCCTCAAGCACGAAAACTAAATTATTCTAGACTGCATTTTTGGGGCGTTTGGCGGCAGATATTACTTGGTTACTGTGCAATCTTCAATTTGACTGCCAATATTACCCTGTTGAGTGAAAATTTGAGGTGCTTGTTTTCATTGTTGGGACAATGAATCTGTAATACGTTCTTTCATATAAATTACAGATGCATATTATCTATCTACGTTTTTTCTTTCCAGCATCTCGCCAATGAATTCAGACTACATTTTATTCACCTTCTCATCTTTAGAAGTGCGATGTTTTCCACTTTTGGTTTGGTATTTTCCCTTTCTTTTAGTTGGTTTTAAGGGAGAAGTTATGCCCTACATTTATCTTACACCTGGCTAGCATTTCATTCTATGCAAAATTTTATCTTACTGCAGGTTTGATTCCCGGTTAGTGCAAGTGTTAAAATTCTCATTTCGTACAGTTTTATCTTAGCAATCTGAATAATAATTTTACTTCATCATTCAACTCTTTACCTGGGTGCTCAACCCATCTCCCAACCACTAATTTCTTGGCATATGACCCATGACCTAGAAGTTAGTTATTACTCAACCACCTCCTTCATTACCTGCATGATTGTGGTTTGATTGACAACTTCCATGTTTTTTTTTTGGTTTGTGCAAACTTAACTGTGTGTACCTGCGTGTTCTCCATAGGCTAGCCAACAACCCATATTCTGTATCCTGTAGCCACCTTACGAATGATCTCTATTGTGCCAGCCTTACCATCGATGCCCTCTGCCTGTTGCTGACATCTTGATGACATTTTATGACTTCCAGTGTCTTGCGTTTTACGACTTAATATGTGAGTTGGATGAATAGTATGGTGGGACAGCGTGAATACCATCATTATTTTTTCCTTTGACTAGATATATATTAATATCCAGTGTTGAACACCGACTACACCCAATCGAAAACAATTTACCTTTAGACTGTAAGTTTTAATTTTGTTTGTCAACAAATTTATGCTAGAGAGACCATGGTTCTTGATGACAGTCATTTTATAGTTGACAAGAAATTTCTAATAAAATAGATTTCTAGATCAGCCATATAGGAGGATAGCATTTACTGCTTTAGTTTCTTTTGAAAGAAACCCTTGCAAATTGTGTGAAAGAAATTTTAATGGAATGCCAAGAGGACTGTTTGTGCAACGATTCCATCCTTTACTCACGTTTTTAGGGTTTTCCTGTACCTGCATTTTCTATGTTTTATATAGCAAACTTTTATAGCTTTAACTAGTGAACTCTTATAGAAATTTATGAAGGCAATCAATGTAGTTTGAGTTTAACCTTCCCTTGATTTATATTTAAACATCGATGTATTTACTCAGCGTTGTCAGCCATGCTTGCATGGCAATTTATTAATGTTGCAGTGAATTATTTAATTAAAGTAAGCATAACTATACGACCACATTAGGGGCAGTGAAACTTAATTGTATGACAACGATTGATATGTGAAAATAGCTAGCTTTAATTACATTGTCTTTACTCAACATTTTTCTTTAATGTTATTAGACAACTTGTTACATCTTAGTACGGTTGATATAGCCAGACACATGTTGTAAATTAATATCGTTAGCAAGTGTTATAGTTGCAGCTTTGTGCATTGATATTGCTAATGTTGTTTATAATGTTAATTTCTAGGTTAGATTGTATTTAATAATTAGTTTGGAAATGCCAATTATTATTGTAATTAATGTTAAATTAGATTGGCGTGTATTGACTAAATTGTAATTTAGACATGCTGAACTAGAGTGTGAGCAATGTTAATTTAGATTTGTGATTATTGACTAAATTAGACGTGATTAATGGTTTGGGTTGTTTGCAAAGTCATGTAATAGCTTGTGCTTTCTTGTAGGGGTCATATCGCGTCTTACCGACCCATTGTTTGGGGGGTGGATGTAGTCTTGTGTCATCTTCTTCGGTGTCCTAGCGTGTGGGTTGGTCTTGAGTCTATGGTCCAAGTAGAACATGTTTGCACCAGGGTTATTGTCACGCCTCTCATCTGGGGACGAAATGATTCCCGATGAGGGGATTATGGCGTGCCCTATTGGACAGAGGTGAATGATATAGTGGCTAGAGTCTATGCTTCTCATGTGAGTGTTGTTGATCGTTGTAAGTTGTTGGAAGCACTTAGGTTGTAATTCCTTCATGCATTGTTTCGCGCACCTTGAGGTTCTATTCATTGGTTGTCAAGGTCATTGTGTCGGAAGGGGATGTTGTCCCTTAGCTCATAGGCACAGTCTTATTTGCGTCAGTCGGGTAGTCGTTTCTCCTTGTTGTTCTATGCATGTTTCTCCCAGTTTCTCTTCAGCCAGTGCATGGAGTCATAGTTTCTTATTGCCTGGACTGCGTGCTTGCGTTCGTCATTAGTTGTGTGGTTAAACTATTGTTGGTGTTTCCTTCTTGCTTGAAAACAAAAAAAAAATTGCACTTCTACTTCGCTTGTAGTCGTAACAAAGGGGTGATTACAATGGTTACTTGATGGTTGATTCATTATGGGTTGAATATGCATGCCTACTTAATATCTCTTGCATCCTCATTGGAATGTGTTATGTGGGTGCATCTGTGTGAATACTTGTGAATAATAAAATGATATTAAATAGTAAGATACAATATGTTTGGTGTTTTGGAATATCTTCAATGACTTTATAATATCCCATGAGACCATTTAAGTCCCAATATAACATGATCCTTATGCATGTGGGTGTCCATGGAGGCAATGGCCCTCCTAGAAAAATAGAGGTTGATTGGTTAAAGGTTTATTATGTGTTCTTTATTGGCCTCCCCCTCCTCCTTTATGGGATGTGGTGTGTGTGTGAAAATCATAAATAATGGAATGTGTTGTCTTTATCATATTGGAGTAGTTTACATGAATTTAAAGTACCCTCATCTTGTGTGTTATCCCACACTATGTGTGAGGTTTTATTTGTGACAACATATAAGTCCCAATATATGATGATCATTATACCAATTAGGGTGTTGACACAAGGATTAGTCCTCGTACTAGGATAATGATTGGTGTCCTCTTAGCCTCCTCTTCCTCCATTGCAACATAGCGAGTAACCTTTGTAGCTTATTGAAGATATGGGTTACTTATTCAAACCAAAAATTTCCAACATATTTTTTATTTGATTCTCTTTTGTATTGTACTCAACCATCTAATTGGGATGAATTAATATTTTTACATTTTTAATGCCATATTCCTCATTGTCATGTTATTAATTGATAATGCAAGTAGGAATAACAATGTAGGATTATGAAAAAACCATTATATCATTCATAGATACATATGGATGCATAAACATGCAAATGAAACAACATTCAACTCATGAAATAACTTCAACATTAATTCACATAGTCATAATAAATTATAGCACTTATCCTTTTGGGTAATAACCACCAACTGGTTGCAGACGGAGGAAATTTCACCCAATGATATCCTCTCGGTTGATAGTAATATTTCTAGAAAAAGGACACTCTTGATCTAGGGATATGAGTCCATAAGGGTGAAATTACCTATGGTTGGCGCTAATATTATCACATATCCCAATTTCCAAAATATCAGTCTACAACCTCTTACACCAATTCTAATCAACCAACTCTCTTTCACGTTTAGCGTGCACAACCAAACAAATGAATTCCCTTATTTCCCATGCAATCCCTTATGCTATCCCACTTCCTTCCTAGTCTCCATCATAGACCATCCAGGAAATATCACTACAAGGACTCAAGGAATTCTCAATTGCAATTAAATTTTCTCAATGACCACAATTTACCATGTACACAAATTGATTTCTTCATGGTTTCATGGCATTCATTTCCCATAACTTCATTACAATTATAGGATGGCATCTCAGTATTTTAGGCAAGGATTTCCCCAAAGAATGATTAACAATTCCCCTTGCATAACCAAGATTCATATACTATATTTGCATTCCAATATTTAACTGCATGTCTTCATAAGAAGCCCATATATCCTCTTTGGAAACTAATCCCAAGGTTCATATGAATTAGGATAACATAAGGAAAAATACTTAGAAATAAAATAATATTATCTTGCTTTAGCCCCTTTGAGCCCCCTAAGCCCCATTTATTTCTTGTCTTGTGGAATCATATCCCCCCCATGTTTTTCATCCTTCATTATCTACAACCTATGATGTATTTTTGTTATTGTCCTTTAGTTTACAATATTTACATATCACATAATTCATCTTTTAAGTGATTGAGTAGGTACACATAAACATTGTTTCTCCAAGGATTAAAATCGGGGTGTTAAATTCCCCACCCCGTATATTTTTGACTATCCTTAGTGCACATCACTATTATATACAATAATTTTATACCAAAACTATCAATAAACATGCGGGTGTACCTCCCTAATTGCATCTCCATCTCCCATATCACTTCTTCACGGCTCTAGTAGGTCCATTGGACTTTTACCTCTCATATGACTATATTCTTGAGCATCGTGATTGGGAGTTGGATGTCTCATTTATGTTCCATACAATATGCTCATAGGTTATTACATTCCTTCCCCCATTAGAATAACGCATTCCTTGGATTTCTTCACTCCAGGTACTCCATTCATGTCTTTATCATTTAGTTGCTTTTATAACAACCATCAAGAAAGCATACATTTTATAGCCATTTTTAATGTAGAGTTAGCTTATTCGCAAGAGTTCTCAACTCCACATTGTAAGAATATATTAAAAAAGAAGTATGGAATATTAATTCAATACTTATCTATATGTTTCACAAGGATACCATGGGAAAGATTTTATCTTACAGTAGTACATATGACCAAATTTGCGACGGTTTTTCGTTGATATTGCTACACTTGTCCGTCGCAATCTCCACGAAAGCCAATATTTTTTTTTGTCGAAATAATTTCGTCACTCTATCCACGATCTAGGTGTGCGTGGAAGCATCAACGAAATTATCTCTCCACGTGTCACCACCTTCAAGTTCGATTAACCCTATGCATCGTCACAATTACGACAAAACTTCGTCACAATTACAATGAACAACAGTGGCAATTATGACGAAATGTCATCGCAATTGAGACAAAAAATTTATGACAAACCAAAAACTTATGACGCAAATGTTGTATGTGTGAAGAAAAACTGTGGCAACTTGCGACGAAAATTCATGGCAATAGCGACGAAATTGATTCATCAAGACCAAAGTTACAACGAAGATGTTGTATGTGTGATGAAAACCTGTGGAAAATTGCGATGAACTTTCGTCGCTATTGCCACGGTGGTCAAAATGAATTTTTTTTTCCAACGAACTATCGTCGATATTGCGATGATGACATAATTTAAAAAAAAAAAAATTACATGTAATATGGTATTACCATATTACATTGTAATATGGTATACCATATTACAATGTAATATGGTAATGCCATATTACATTGTAATATGGCATACCATATTACAATGTAATATGGTAATGCCATATTACATTGTAATATGGCATTACCATATTACATTGTAATATGGCATTACCATATTACATTGTAATATGGTAATGCCATATTACAATGTAATATGGTAATACCAGATTACATTGTAATATGGTAATACCATATTACAATGTAATATGGTAATAACATATTACATTGTAATATGGTAATACCATATTACAATGTAATATGGTAATCCCATATTACATTGTAATATGGGNCATATTACAATGGAATATGGTATTACCATATTACAATGTAATCTGGTAATACCATATTACAATGGAATCTGGTATTACCAGATTACATTGTAATATGGTAATACCAGATTCCATTGTAATATGGTATTACCATATTCCATTGTTATATGGTAATGCCATATTAAAATGTAATATGGGATTACCATATTACATTGTAATATGGTAATGCCATATTACAATGGAATCTGGTATTAACATATTACAATGTAATATGGTAATACTAGATTCCATTGTAATATGGATTACCATATTACATTGTATTATGGTAATTCCATATTAACCTTTCAACACAATTAATTTCAAGCCAACATGAATAAATATGAGCTTGGAAAACAATTATTGTTGTGTATGGATTTTGTAGTTAGAGGAAGTGAATTTTGTATTGACCTAAGAAATATAAAATTCATTGTAAATTGGTTGATCCAATATAATTTAATTGAACTAAGGTAATTCATGGGGTTAGCAAATTATTTAGGAATGGAATGTCTCTTCAATGCACATTAGAAAAGGCAAGTATAACCTTTCAATTCATTGCAATTGAAAACCAAGTAACTGAAGATTTGACATGAAAGAATTGTAATGCATCAATATTAAATCTAATGAAACTTGCAATTTCATTTGAAATCAAAGCAAATTTTGCATGATACATAATGGTGGAACCTTTGATATAATGAAGGAGTTGGATAACATAACACTTGAAACTTTTGTTGGCGCAATCATAATATACCCCAAATAAGATAAGGAATTGTACATCATAGTTTAGGTATTGAAGTATGATAAATATGATAAATATATACATTCGTTTAGGCATTGAAATATCCTGCAACATTTTGAAGTATAGGCATTGAAGTATCCTGGAACATTTTGATTCAGTAATCAAGTATGATAAATATATACAAAACCACATGGTCAATTTCCTTTAAGACCTCTTTTCTTTTATTTGACCATAGCTCTAAAGTTAAACTCTTATGTACTTGAAGAATATAAGGGATTACCTACATCTATCTCAAATTTTGGAAAATGGTTAAAACCTTAAAAAACTTGTATATATATGCAAGTCTCACGTCTTTGAGATGATTGTAGGCTTGAAGGGGGATTAAAGTATAAATTTCATAATTTTGTTGTTAAGAAAGGAGAGCCAAGAATAAGCTCATGTGGGAAGCTTGAAGATGTAAAGTCGATATACA
>JASDQU011505156.1:5535-23020 GCA_032191745.1 Picea mariana | reverse complement strand
TTCGAGGATTATACCTAGGGTAAACCGAATTCTCCAGGGCCCAATGCTAAATCAATAGTCAACAATTGGCCAATAGAGAGAGTAAACATGTTAGAAGTGGGACTTGAACTTTGTGAGGGAGAGGATAACAAATTTTCCCTCAGCCACTCAAGCTACACCCAAATGATTTTTTTTGTTCATTTCAATTGTTATGAGTTTTATTAATTTAAAAATGCAGAAAATTTGTTACCATTAAAAAAGTAATACATACATATATATTGTTTAGGGAAAATGGCATCAAGGAGGTTTTGTATGAATGTCTTTTGATCAAGATTTATTTTATGTAATAACCTCCAAAATTGAAATTAGTGCTTTCAAGACTACTAGCCAACAAAAGACTAATACTTTTATTAGAGATTTATCAATTGAGCTCCAAAAAATTATGAAGAATGCTAGATATTGGAAATCCACTATAGGGGAAAACAAGTGTGCCATTCTTCGTATGTGAAGGGCAAAAGATGCACTAATGGAGAAAGTGTATTTTGTATTTTATTGAAATTAGTTAATTAGTTTGTTATGAGATATATGTGCGGTGTCAAGCAGAAAGAATGTTTATGCATTCATTAAACAAGCCAATACATATGTGAAACATACATATTTTTAAAACAAGCAATTATAATAGACAAGAAGGTTTTATAGAACTATGTTCATTTGTCATGAAAGAAATCGAGGTAGGAAAAGTAAGCTTGTTTATCTTTATTTAGGTTTTATATTTTTCCCAAGGAAATATTTGTAGCAAACCCTCCAAGTAATTCCCCATGATCCATGGATAGTAAATGAGGTAAATTGTTTATCTTGATTATGAAGCCTAACCCCGAGGGGATCGAGAGAGTTGAATCCATGATCTCCCCAACTTTGGGAAATAGATAACATGTCTCACGTTTGTCTCATGACCACTTGAGCTAGCCCTCGGGGCTATTTTGAATTTATATATATAAGTGTCATGATATTATTTCTAACAAATTTGATAACAAAATGTTATATTTTATTTTTATAGGATTTTTCTATGCCACTTTCATGTATGTCGTGTTGGTTTGTTATATTCTTTGTAGTTAAAATCAGTCTAATTGACTGGCTATTCGAGGTGGATTGGCTGGGTTAATGATCAACTGAATGTAGAAGTTAATTCAAAGGTTAAGTTGAAGGTCAAAAGGTTAATCGATAGGAGGTTGAGTGGTAGCAGACTGGAAAATTGACTTAAGGTCAATTGGTTCATAGCCATCTAAAGTTCAACAAATAGTTGACTGTAACATAATCCCAATATTTGTAGGATTACAACTGATCATGTGCATGGATATGTAACCATTTTTGGGCACCATGAATTAGGGTTTTACGTGTTGTAAATACTATAAATATGGTGTGATGTAATACTGTAAAAGGTGATTTTGAAACTCTCGAATGAGAGGTATGTAATGGTCATGTAGATGTAAGTCAGATTGGCTGCAGGGTTGTTCTTATGTAAAAGAAAGAGAGTAGGATGATGATTGTGTCTTGGGTATGGACCAAGGTTAGTAATGTAACTCTTTATTCTATAAATAAATAAGACAACAAGATAGCGGGAAACATTCAAGGAATGATGATTTTCCTGGTTAAGGGTTTCTAGGGTAAAATCTCTATGCAATTTGTGATTGTGATTGTTTTCCTTTCTGTTTAATTTTGTCTTCTTTTTCCTGGTTGGTTTAGTGTGAGTGTTATTTCTATACGAGTGGTATTTGAGCATTTTGTTGCTCTTTACAATTCATATCAGAGTATTTTGTTTCTCTCTACAAGTCATATCAGATCAAGGTTAAGCAGATCTTGGACTTGAGCTAAACCTAGGTCCAGTGGAAGTTGTAAGGTAATGATATTTAATTTGTGCTTGAAAGCTTAAAATGGAAGATCTCCTTGTAGATTGAGAACAATGGTTAGCTGTGAGTCCCAGAAAAATTCTGATGGGTATGTTGAAGGAAGAATGGGAGAAACTCAAAAGAAGGGTGAGGAGTTTGATACGACTTTGTCTTGTAGACTTGGTACTACAGAATGTCTCAGGTGAAGACACTGCAAAGAAATTGTGAGATAAGTTGGGAAGCTAGTACCAATCGAAATCCCTGGTAAACAATCTATTTCTTCAAAATAAATAATATCTTCTGAGGATGAGTGATGGTAACTTAATAACAAAGAAACTGAATGCATTCAATACCGTGATAAGTCAATTATTGTTTGTGGATATTAAAATCACTAAGGAAGAGAAAGTATTAGTATATTGTGTTCTTTGCTAGATTCATGGGATAGTCTAGTTGTGGCTATTGGAAGTAATGCAACCACATCAACACTTGAAGATGTGGTCACATCTCTATTATCATGGGAAATGAGGTGGAAGAACATGGAAGGATCGAACAAGTATTCCTTTATGGTGAGAGGTTGACAGAGGTAAAGGTAAATTCTCCGATCGATAGTCTAATTTGAAGGGTATATCTAAATCCTTGGCTCAGTCGACGAGAAGATGTTAGAAGTGTGGTAAAGTTGGGCATTACAAAAGGGATTGCAAGTTGAAGGTTGGTGAGAAAAGTTATGGATTTGATGGTAATCAATTGATTGAAGGAAAGAATT
This sequence comes from Picea mariana, assembly GCA_032191745.1. Lineage (NCBI taxonomy): Eukaryota > Viridiplantae > Streptophyta > Pinopsida > Pinales > Pinaceae > Picea > Picea mariana. The sequence continues at coordinate 20,392 of JASDQU011505156.1, read as the reverse complement.
CTCTAGAGAAAGGAGGATATTGTATTTGGTGTTGACCAAGACATAGTCAAAGCATCACATTTGTGATCCAGGTGGATATTGGTGGCCACCCACCTATTCCAACTGGCTCCTCGTGTTCGTTTTTTATTCAAAATGTCTTTCTCTACTGCTTTATAATTGTGAGTTCTACACTTTTGGGGCTGTCTGAAGCCTCACACATTCTCTAGGTGGATACACGTGGCCTCTCGCTTAATCCCATTGGATTATTTTGTATGTTTTCATGTCATCACATCTTGTTGTACTTCCAGGGTTGTTTTGGGGCCCTAAACATTAATTTTTTGACTTTCCATAGTCAAATTATAGTTAGATTCAAAGTCTGACGACGTAATGTATTTCTCTGAAATACCTTTCCAACGGGCTATCATGCGCCTAAAACAGAGGTTGTATGCAAAAGTTAAGACCCTAGGAAGTTGATGTACCAAATTACACCAACTTACCCATAGGGCCCACATGAATTTTGGCGTTTCACCTTCTAGGGTTAGGTTTTTGGATGTCTAGGGTTTTGGAATTCATGAGTAATATCAAAAGGGCCTCTGGAGCCTCATTGTAATCCATTCTTCTTAGACGGATGCACGTAGCAACCACATCTATTCTCAGAGATAGCTACCATCATTCGAGCAAGTTTTAGTTCTGCAGTTTTACAGTTTCAGCCTATTTGATTATTTAATAGAAGATATTGTTCACTGGATATTTGTGTTATTCTTCCTATCTCTGTGTTTATTGTGTTCAGTATGTTAATCATTTCGTTCTGCTCCTAAATCTAGATCAGTGGTATCAGAGCAATCTGCTCTTCATTTATTTTTCTTCGTGCATGTCCCTGACAAGGTCTGGGTACAAGAAGTTGGGACTCGAACCAATCGAGCCATTACCAGATCGGTCGTGCTGAGCCCGATAACAAATCATGTGAGACACAAAGAAAGATGATGGAGTAGGAGATCCTATTAAAATGTTGCTCGAGAAATCTCTCCCGCAACAAAGGAACACAATGATGGACAACTTCACGCAAATCCTTCAATGGTTGCCCACGAGAGAAACATCTTCATCAAGCAGCCATGCAACCCCCTTCAAGGTACATGAAAATTTTGATATTCCATTATTTGAAGGACTGATAGATGTGGATCCTATAGATAAATGGTTGAATTTGCTCAAAGGATATTTTTCAGTCCACAATTTTTTTGTTAGGGAAAAGATCACTTTTTCACTCCTCAAGGTCATTCCCGATGTTAAAGACTGGTGGGTTACTTACTTTGAGCAAAGGGTCGTGGAGGAATCTGTAATTTTTATGGTGGACCCTACATGGGATTCATTCCAGGACGCCATTAAAGAAAAATACTACCCTATTGGAAGCTACGAGGACCAGTACACCAGATGGACCACCCTACATCAAGAAAGGGACCAGACAATACCATACTTCACCAATAATTTCCATAGCCTATGCACCAAATTGGGTATCAAATATTAGGAGCGTCATCTGGTGCTCAAATATTGTGACTGTTTGCATAGATACATTCAAACAGAAATGGAGTTCTTGGACATCGACTCATTGGGAACAACTTATAGATACACTGTCAAGATCGAGCATAAACGACGAGAGTTTGGATTTGCAAACCCCTCATAGCCGAAGCAAGGCAAAGGCAAACCCAACCCACACAGCAAGGTACCAAGTCGAGATGGCTTCTTAGAACAATCCGTCCAAGCTGCAACACAAGAAGGGCAACGAGAAGAAGAAGAAGGACACAGGAAAATGGTGTGAGTACCATAAAATTACTTGGCACAACACCGACGAATGCTGCTCCAAGAAGTCCCTTGTGGTCGAGTTGAAGGATTCTGAGTCAGAGGATGATTTTGATTTCGAGTCAAATCCTGAAGGAGGGAAGCATATTATCGATGTTGAACCCAGTGCGATGGTCGCTACCACCAAAGTTTGGCCAAGCGAACCAGAAGAACCAGAGGAAGGGGAACGCCTCTTTCACTCAAAGATGTGGGTTTAGGGGGCTCCGATTGATTTCATTGTCGACAACGGTAGTCAGGAGAACCTGATTTCAGCAGAGGTCGTCAAGTGGCTAAACCTACCAATGACACCGCACCTGAAACCCTGCACCACTGACTAGCTTCATCAAGGAAGAGATCTCCGTGCCAACCAACAATGTCGTCTGCCCTAAGGCATCAAGCCTTTGAAATATGAGGTACTGTGTGTTATTTCTCACCTTAAAGTTTGTGATGTTATTTTATGACAACCATATTTGTGGAAGCGTCATGCTGTGTATGAGTCTAGATCCCGCAATGTTATTATTACTTTGGGTAGACAATTGTACAGGATCCTAGAGGTGGCACCACCTACTTCTATTTCTTTAATCTCTACTAAGCAATGCAATAAGGTCATTTCACATACCAAGAAGTTTGTCTTCTTTGTGATCCATGCTCATAGTAAGAAGAAGGTCGTTGCCACATCCATGGCCTCTACTCAACGCCTCTCTTTGTAGCAAAAGAAAGTGGACCGGATTCTGGAAGAATACATAGACATCTTTGCCTCACCTACAAGGGTACCGAGACACTGTCAAGTCAAGCATCCAATTGATCTGAACCCCAATGCACCTCTACCTAATGGACCAGTCTATCGATGCTCGCTGATGGAGAATGACGAAATTAGGCATTAGATCCAAGAGCTTACTCAAAATGGGCACATCAGACCCAACTGCTCCCCTTGCGAAAGCCCGATTGTACTGGTGAAGAAGAAGGATGGGACTTCGTGACTCTGCATTGATTACAAATCCTTAAACAAAATCATAGTTAGGAACTGCTACCCCATTCCCAGGATTGATGAACTTCTTGAACAAATCAAGGGGGGAAATTCCTTCAACAAGATTGACCTGAAGTCTAGCTACCACCAGGTTCCCATCAAACCAAATGATGTCTGGAAGATAACCTTCAAGTCTAAAGAAGGTCTCTACGAATGGCTAGTCATGCCCTTTGGCCTAAAAAATTCACCAGCCACTTTCATGAGGTTGATGGATGATGTATTGAGACCCTTCACCAAATCCTTTGTGTTCGTATATTTGGATGACATCCTCATCTTCAACAAAACGTGGGAGGAGCACATGCAACATATTCAACAGGTTTTGAGCACTCTGCGACAACACAAGCTTTATGCCAACTTGAAAAAATGCTCTTTTGGCATGAACATGTTTCAATACTTGGGCTACATTGTTGATTATCATGGGGTACATGTTGATCTAGCTAATATCCAAGTCATTTGTGACTGGCTAGCCTCGACCACACTGACTGAGCTTCAGATCTTCTTGGGACTAGCCAATTTCTACTGATGGTTCGTGTTGGGATTCTCCCATATTGCATGGGCCCTCAGTTAAGTGACCAAGGGTGGTGGTAGGGCCAAGTTCGTGTGGGGGGAGGAGAAACAATGAGCATTCAATGATCTGAAACATCGTTTGTGCTCAACTCCAGTACTCTCCTTGTTCGATCTGCAACAACCTTTCAAGATTGAGATTGATGCATCTGATTATGTTGTGGGCGCAGTTCTCACTCAACATAGTCATACGATGGCATACCATAGTGAGAAACTCTTCGATAATGTCCAAAAATAACCCACTTATGACAAGGAAAAGTATTCCATTGTACAAGGTTGTCGTCAATGGAAACATTACATTATGGGGAAAGAGATGATCATACACATTGATCCCAAGCCTCTGCAGTTCATACAGACACACAGGGGAAATTGCAGAACGACCTCCATCAAAAGTGGTCCACCTACCTGTAGCACTTCCATCTCAACATAAAGTATAAGACATGTATATCCAATCGTGTCGCTGACTGACTCAGTCGGCCTCATGTGGCTGCACTCACAACTGTGCTCCATTCCCGTGGACATGAAACATCGGAGTGGCCCCAACTTTACTAGCAAGATCTGGACTTCACCACCACATATCAGCTCTTGGGTACAGGTGCCACTGTCACTGATTTTCACATTCAGGATGAAATATTATTCCACATGGGCCATCTTTGTGTTTGTACAAGCGAGCGTGCAAAGATGATTTGGGAAGCCCACTACAGTCGGGTGGCATGACATTTTGGCGTAGAGAAAAATGTGGTTGTTCTTCAAAAACATTTTTATTGGCCAAAACTTCGATAGGAAATCAAAAAGTATATCATATCTTTCACTGCCTGCACCATTTCCAAGCCAACCATTAAGAAGCAAGGCTTATACACCCCTCTTCCTATTCCCGAGAAGCCGTGGGAATTCATCTCCATGGATTACATGTCTGGTTTTCTGCCCACCAAGAACGGAAATGACTGCGTGTTTGTTGTCATTGATTAATTTTCAAAGATGTCCATTCTCACAACCTGTAATAAGAATGTCACAGTGGAAGATACTGCCAAGCTCTTCTTCGAATGAGTTTGGGTCCACTTTGGGATACCACATACCATCATCTCCAATCGAGACAACATGTTCCTCAACACCTTTTGGTCAAGTCTCTGGTTTCTGTTGGACACCAAGATCACAAAATCCACTACTTTCCACCCCCAAATCGATGTCCAAACCGAGGTTGTCAATCGGATGATTATGCACATCCTACGCATGTACAATTCTAAGAATTCCCGTACATGGGACAAGAGTCTCCCATATGTCCAACACAGTTACAACATGGCTCTCCATAGTTCCACCGGCCATAGCCCATTTTAGGTGGGTCTGGGATTTCAACCCTTGGGACCCATTGATGTTGCAATTCCTCTTGCCATCACATAGACAAAATCTTCCCCTGATCAGTCTATGATCGACAATGCCACCATATTCATTGAGTGGATTCAGCACATCCGCCAATAGGTCCAGGAGATTTTGTAGAAATGCAATGCTAAGTACAAGCAGTGCCATGATCAATAGAGGGTACCACACTAGTTCGAGGTTGGTGACAAATTTTGGTTACATTTGCAGAAGGAGCGTCTCACCAGGCCCCATCGGAAGATTCACCCACTTCATTATGGGCCTTACACTATCACCAAGGTTGTGGGTAGCAATGATTTTGAGCTCAACACTCCACCCTTCCTTAATCTGCATCCAATATTCAATGTGGACCTCCTTCGGCCATATTTTCCACCATTATTGGACACCTCTGAGATCGTTGAACAACCGACACCAACATAGATCAACCTTGACTACATGGAACACACATCCACCGATCAGATAGTGGACACACAGGTCAAGGGCACTCGCGAACAATAGATCCAACTTTATCGGGTTGTCAAGGTAGGACAACTCCTACACCAAAGCAAGTGGCTCACCCGGAGCCAAATCCAGTAGAAGTTTCCTCACTTGATGGGGGAACTCAACGCAATGGATACCATTTCTTCCTAAGGGGGGAGGATTGATCCAGGTGGATATTGGTGGCCACCCACCTATTCCAACTGCCTTCTCGTGCATGATTTTTATTCAACAAGTCTTTCTGTACTGCTTTATAATTGTGATTTCTACACTTCTACAGCTGTCTAAAGCCTCACACATTCTCTAGGTGGATATGGGTGGCCTCTCACCTAATCCAACTGGCTTATTTTGTATGTTTTCATGTCAGCACATCTTGCTATACTTCCAGGGTTTTTTGGGGGCCCTAAATGTTGTTTTTTTTACTCGCCACAGTCATACTATAGATAGAGTCAGAGTTTGACGATGGAATGTGTATTTCTATGAAAGACCTTTCCAACAGGATATCACGCTCCTAAAACGAAGGTCGTATGAAAAATTTACGACCCTAGGAATTTGAGGTACCAAATTACACCAACTTACCCATAGGGCCCACACGACTTTTGGCATTTCACCTTCTAGGGTTAGGTTTTTGGATGTCTAGGGTTTTGGAATTCATGAGTAATATGAAAAGGGATTCTGGAGCCTCATTGTAATCCATTCTTCTCAGACGGATGCACGTAGCATCCACATCTCTTCTTAGAGATAGCTACCACCATTTGAGCAAGTTTCAGTTCTGTAGTTTTACAGTTTCAACCTATTTCATTATTTAATAGAAGATATTGTTCACTCGATATTTGTGTTATTATTCCTATCTTTGTGTTTATTGTATTTAGTCTGTTAATCAGTTCGTTCCACTCCTAAATCTAGATCAATTTGGTTGATTGAATTATGTGCATATTTTGACATGACACCTCATAGGGATTGGTTCTATGAGTGTGAGAGATATGAAGGAGGATATGTATTCTTGGGGGATGAATCAACATCCAAAATTTTTGGACAAGGATGACTTTGATTGATGCTACAAGATGTGAGGAGTAGAACCCTTCCAGGTGTGCTACATATTCTAGGTCTTTCAATAAATCTAATATATATAATAAAAATGAATGATGCTGGTGTGAAAACTTTATTTTAGAAGGTTTCATGAAAAATCGTCATGGGAGCGATGGTATTAATGAAAGGAGTTCGGATTGGAACCATGTAAAATTTGTTGGGGAGTGTCAACTCAAATGGATGCAACAACATTGTTGTCTCTGAAGTCGACTTGACTGCAACTCAACTTGAATCAACTCTAACCAAATCGACTGTTCATCGTCCAGTCAACCCAACGATGTTATGGCATAAGAGGATGGGACATGTTAGTCCCTAAAGTTGCACTTGACTGTGAGAGGGAAAGCTAGGGAATCATCAAGTTATTGCAATGGTTTTATAGATAAAGATTTAAATTGTTTTTTTAACTCGTATGAAGGTTGGGGTCAATGATAATGTATGAAATCAATTAACAAAGGAAAAAACAAATCAATATCTCACTGACTTAGTAAATGGTAGTCAATTCAATAATCAGATGTCAAAGGAATATGAAAGATAAATAAGTATGTAAGCTTTCAATTTGTCCACTCACATATGAAACTCTTAATCCCAAATATCATTCAAGAGAAAACATACATGTACTTGAAAACAAATCTGATTATGAACAAGCAAACAACAAAATTTCCACTGACTTACTCACCAACAAAAAACAATCAAATGCTTAGCACAAGATTTACATGCATTCAAGGAAGACAAAGATAGAAATATAGACAAGAATAGAAATCTGACCATCAAAAATACTTTTCCATTTAGTATCAATATGAAATAGTTCTTTTCCTTGCAATGTCTTCTAAAAAATGGCTAATGGTTCCCAACCCATCCCCCTTCATAACTTCTCCTTGTACCTCGTTTATATAGAAAGAATACATATTCATCAATATCCAAAAGAAATGGATTTGAAAACCTCCTCATCTATATTTAGTATATTTTTTAAAACAATCAAGGAGGAGATAAGATATGATCTCCAAGTCAAATTAATGAGGTGGCTTATCAACAGTTGTCCATAAGATTTTTTAGGAAAATAAATCTGGAAAATTCCTGAAAAATAGGGTCCAAAGATCTCTTCGTATATCCCAAAATGTGATAGATGTGTAAAAAACAAAGAGAAATTTTGTGAATAGGCCTGTTCCCAACAAAAGCCTATTTTGGTTTCCAAAAATTCATCTCCAGCTGCTTTGAAAACTCTCCAAAAATTGGTCACTAAAATAAGAAATCATTTATTGTGAAATCTATGAAATATAAGCCTCAAAGATATATTCTAAAATATTAAAATGTGATAGTTGTGTAAAAAATGAGAGAGGTTTTTGTGAAGGGGCCCGTTCCTAACAAAAACCTATTTTGGTTTCAAAGAATTAATCTCCATATTTTCAAAAACTTCTCTTGAAGATAAAGACTACAACAGGGAAAAAAAAAAGTATTGCATGTATTGATTTCTGCCCTTATTTTTTACATTTTCCAGAGCTTTCTTTAGATGCATAATTATTCAGATCAATGAATAAATTTGGATTTATTTCCTTGAAGTCTTCATGTTCCTATTTTTTTTGTTTTGATGGTCTGAGTTTCTTCTTATTAGACCCTCTAAGCTAGATTCCTTTATTGTCTTTAGGCTCATCTTTTGGAACAAGAAATGACTGTCCAACTCTACCTCTGTTTTTTGCTTCTTTGAATTTTTGTGAAATTTCTAGATAAGCCTCGAGCAATCCAATGCCCTCTGGTTCTAGTCGGGTAACTTGCCCACTTTTCTTAGGTGCCATAATGCATATCATTGAATTTTAGAGTCTATCTAGGGTTTCTATCATCGACAACTATAGATCTTCTGAAAATGTTGTGGAAGAGGTTGGGGACCTACAAAGCTTGTATAGACTAAAAAAAAATATAATGAAAGTATCAGGTGTAATATATTAGCCATCATGCTATTAAACCAACAAACCTATGATATGATTTCAGGATGGATGAGTACAATCCCAATCTCTTCAAGTGAGTATAATACTGAGGACACGATTAGATATTTAATCATAAATCATGCTGGCATTTAGGATAAGATTGTGGGTGTATTCTAACATGATTTCATGAAGTGGCACATGAAAAATTATGATTATTACTAGCGCTACGCTCTATTCTTTTAGCGCCCTTTTCCATAAGCCAGAATTCAAATTTAAAAAGAGAAAAGGACTAGTGATTTGATAGAGAGATTCTAAATGTCTAATTCTAAGCTTAATCACACTAATGCATGTTAAAACACTAAAAAATGATAATGCAAGCACACTTTTAAAACTACAGAGGAAGAAAACAAAATGTAAAGGAATGCTAGGAAAGGATAGGGTAGGGAAAAGAATCTTTCAACAACCATTGCAAAATCAAGGACTAACATGACATATTGGGGAAAAAAGGACTTCGAGCTATGCACAACAAAGGTATGGCAGAAGGTTTTCCATATTGTAATTTATAATTCAATTTTTGTGAACACTGCATATATGGAAAACAAAATCATGTGAGATCCCATTAGGAGCTACAAGGGAAAACAGATCATGTAATTCATACATAATGATGTGTTTGAGCATGTACCCGTCCCTTCACTTAGTAGATATATTTATTATTTTTCCCTCATAGATTGTTTCTATAGGAATACATGACTAACTGTTGAATAGTGTCCAAAGACATAGGAAAAAATAGAGGACATGACACATGTTCGCTTTTCTAGTGATGCTGGTAGCCTGATGTATGCAATGGTCTACACTCGACTAGATATTGTTCATGTCGTGGGAATATTGAGTAGGTACATATCTACACCTAGGAAAAAACAGTAGAATTTTGTCAAGAGAGTGTTCAAGTACTTGCATGGAACAACATAATATGTGATCTGTTACCAAGGGAAACTTGGAACCGATAAAAAAGTGAATGTACATGGATTTTCAACGTTGATTGGCTTGGAGATATTGATCGAAGAAGGTAGAATAGAGTATATGTGTTAAATATGTTGGGTGGAGAAATCAGTTAGATGACTAAGACATAGGAAATTATATCCTTGTTAACAACAGAAGCTGAATACATGGCAACCACCCATGCAAGAAAAAAATCCGTATGGGTACATAGACCATGTTTAGGGATTGGGTTTGAGAAACAATATATGAAGATAAATTGTGACAGTCAAAGTGTTATTTTATTTGAAAAGAACCCAGCTTACCATTCCAGGATGAATCATATTGATGTACAATACCATTTCATAGAGACATGATGGAAATTAAAAAGGAGTTGCTAGAAAAGGTAGACACTTTGGAAAACATCACAGACTCTTTGTCCAAGTCTGTGAGTGCGATGAAGTTATCTTGGTGTAGAAAGGAAATGGGAATTCTTGCCTTGGGTTGGTGAAAAAAAGTTCATATTGTCCTATTTTTGCAAAGAATACAACAAGTGGGAGAATGTTGGGTTGTTATAGTATTTGCAGTTAAACTTAGTCTAACTGACTAGCTAGTTGAGGTGGATCGACTGGGTTAATGTTCGATTGGAAGGAAAAGTCAACTTGACAATTAAGTCAAAGGTCAAAAGTCATATGACAGGAGGTCGAGTGGTATTCGACTACAAGACCAACTGGCTCGTAGCCAACTGAAGTTTGATGAATAATCAATTGCAACAGAATCCTGAGATTCACAAGTTTTCAAACAATCATATACATGGATATGTTACCATTTCTTGGCAGCATGAATTAATCTTTTACATGTTGTAAATCCTATAAATATGGCGTGATGTAATACTATAAAAGGTGATTTTGAAACTCTTGAATGAAAGGTGTGTAATGGTCATGTAGATGTAAGACGGATTGGTTGTAGGGTTGTTCTTATGTAAAAGAAAGATAGTAGGATTGGATATCACTATCATGTAATTATGAAATCATTTAGAAAAATCTAGAAGATGATTCATGCAAGAATATCCAAATAACCCTCTTTTTAAAACAATCAAATGTGTCATTTATGTTGGTCTAATAGATACATAAGAAAAATTGTTAATGTGGGATCTGTTGATGGGTCCTAAATCCCTTTAATTCAAAAGTAGGAACCAAACACGCAACTGAGGCCCAATTAGACTCTGCAGCGTTTAATGGTGGAATGGTTCTCCAGATCTTGTGATCCGACCAATTAATCGACGTGCTTTACGTTTTCTTGCGAAGGTGTCTCCTTCAGTTTGGACTTTCTCTTTTTGTATTTTCTCTTAGGTGGGATCGATATAAGATTGTAAGTTGGTATAAACCAACTTGGCAACAGAATGGGAAAAGGTTTTAAAATAATGGAGAAGAGGTTGAGCTTGGGATAACCCGCTACTCAAGCATGTAGACGACAATTCTATACCACAGGCCTAGTACTAATACGTTAACCGTGTGAGCATCCAATTACTGTCTGAGAGACTAATTATCAGAAAGAAAACACATATGTGATAAGATAATGGAAAGAAAAATAATTCACCTACACTAATCATCCATCACAAGATAACACAACGATTCATCTTCATCATTAAAGAAAATAACTGTAAAACATTGCATCATATAACTTAACAATAGATTCAATAACTCTTATTCATTACAACATCCATTCATGAGATGAGATAGGACACAATTCTTCTCCACGTCCAATCACACATGGATTTGATGAAAATATAACTTGTCTCTGGTCCAGAAGGGCATCTCTATTAAAGGTAGCTCGGAAATAGTTCTTAACAAAAACAAAAAAGAGAGTTTCTTGCAGCAACCATTGAACTTTAACTAATTGGCCGATGCTCTTATTTATAACATAAAATTCAATTGAAAATAACGGATAAGTGTAGATAAGTGAACAAAATTTGCCACATGGCATTCTCTTCTAACATTTTTTCTAACAGTCAACTCAAGATATAACTTGAAAAGGTGACTTTTCTCATACTTCGACCAACTGATGAACAACTCCTCATAGGTTTGGGCGTATGGAAATCTGTGTTGTTCTATCAGGAGTGTGTAAACTTCTCTGATATCCACCACATGCACCCGATATTTGACCAGACTAGTACTTAACTACTGGAGCACAGCTCGAGTTCTAATTGAATGTTCTAGAAATTTTTGTACCTGTCCTCGCGTTGTGTCAGTCACCTTTTCTAGTATTTCGCTCCATTAAGAATCTTACTTCACGTGCGATTCGACTATGTCACACAAGTCAATGAAATTGTTGGGTGTGCCGAACTCGGGCAGTTTAATATCCTTCATCACCTTGTTGATCTTTTGACCCAGATTCTCTTGGATTCCTCAACGAAATTATGGAGCCAATTTTTCTCGATAGTCGGAGGGATATTTCCTGCAATCAGAATTAAAATCATTTAGAAATTGCTTACAACACAATACTCAACAAAATATATGTAATAACGTAAGCATGAAGAATCCAGATTGATGCATACTTGTAAATCTCGCTAAGCCTGATTGTTTGATACTTACGTGATCTATGCAACCCTTCAAATTACCTGCACCATCTCTGTTAGCGCTGTCATTTTCCTTTAGTTAGGGTGGGTTACATACATGCACCATAGCATGAATGATTAAGTACAAAAAACATGAGAGTCAAAGTCACGCCAGTGGCTGGTTGGCCCTTGGGGTTGGAAAGGATGTCAGAGCCGAACATGTGTTGAAAGTACGAGTAAGTTCCAAAAGAGCTAGATACTATCATAAGGGAAGTCAAATGCTTCAGGTTGAGGCAAGTTGCTCAAACAAGAGTCTCATCAACAATTGCACAACCATTATCAACTCATTATGGAGGCTAGGGAATTAAAAAGAAATCAATGCGATTATACCACACATCCTTTGCAACTCCTATCGGTTGCATCTCACATGCCCCGAATCATGCCCGTTGCGTAGATGTGACACATAAATTCTTAAAAAAATCTCGTCACAAGGAATTCAATGTTCCCTGACACATTTTGACTCATTTCCTGCTTCGTTATAAATTCTAGATGTTCTGTTACTAGTCGAGATTATGCACTGACTCGTCTCGTGAGCCCAACTCGATCACATTATTTTCTTTGGGCCTTTGTCAAGTCACCCATGCATAAGGTAGGTACGTTGTCGCACCATGGGAACTCCTCAAAACTTAAGATGGGGCCTGCGAGACATTCAAAGCACCAAGCTTGATCCACTAAATGTCTGGGACTCGTTCTTTCTTGCAGCGGGTGTTCCTAAGGCTTCAAAGGGAGATTCCTACCTTGACGCGGAAAATATTATATCGCCTCATGTGGAGGACAAAGTGGAAGAAGTTACATCGGAAGGGAACAATTTTGAAGCCACGCTTCCTCAACAACAGATACTGTGGAGGAGAGGTAGGCCTAGGAAGAATAAGGAAGTTGGGTGGGAAAGCCAATTCTAGATTGAGTCATGTGCACGATCAACCGCCGAGGAGTTTTTAATGTGCGCTGTCCAGATAGAGCTTATTGAAACCACAAGTTGAAGAAGCGAGAGCTGAACGAGAAGGGCAGAAGCATCGGGTTCTAACATCCGAGGACCTAATCCGTAGCTGGAGAAGACAAAAATCACCATAGATGAACTTTACCAGGAGAATAGAGAATTATGATGGTAGTTGGAAGCAAAGAACCTTGAGCTGCCAACACCACAAGGTTATGAAGGGAACACAACCTGGCTCAAGAGGCAGCTTTAGGAAGCACACGATATGATCGTGCAACTACTCGAAGCGCAAAGGGTGTTGAAAGAAAAAAGAATGAAAAAACCTCAGGGAGCACGAAGCAGCTAGGGAGAAATTTTTCACGCAGAAGAGGCATGATGGGCGAACTTTGTTTTGTATTCTCAAACACAATGCAAGATTTTGATAGTTTTCCCTTTTTATTGTGAATTTTTTCATGTTCTCAATGTAACCAGGTTGGTTGGCCTGTAGGTGTAGACAGTGTATACTATATGTAACCTTGGCGATGGGAATCTAATATATGAAGTCTCAAAATTTTGACGAAAGGATTCTGGTCATAGAAGTTGAGTGCATCTTTTTTTTTTCTTTGTGTGCAAACCTATGGTGTACTTTGTCCAAATTTCTTGTAAGTTAGCCTTGATTTTGTGCTTAGTGTTTCTCTGAGTTGTTTTTTTTGTATGGCACCACTGACTCAAGATACATGGTACTGAATACTGGGAACTCAACTCGCGGGTGATGGTCGGAATCAAGACTTTTTTCAAGTTGAGTGCTCTATGCTTAACTTGGGACTGTCGATGCCAAAAAGGTCTCGAGCATTGACCTTCATAAATAAACCTAACGCGTAGTTTCCTTGTGTATTATCATCCTCGAAATCCCCTAATACCGAAAATGTTTTGGAAGTTGGCGATTGACAATATTATTTCATTTTTTATTCAACGCTTACTCTTTTCACCTTTTACCAACATCGAAAGGGATCAGTCGTTGATGATATCCTTGAGTGACACTTGTCATGGAAGAACAAATTCCATTTGCCAACGCTTACGAATATCGACACTTGGTGACCTCAGTTCTCTTGAGTGACTTTCTCTCATCTCTAATTCTTTCCGATGTTGAATTTCTTATGCGCGTCAGGGAAAAATCTGGATCGTCGATTATTTAATTAAATGTTAGTCTTTTAAGTTATGGGTTTTCGCATTCTCAAGAAAACTTTGAGAGACTTAAATGAGAAACAAAAATGATAAGAAAAATAAACATTTCATACTGAAGTCAAATTAGACAGTGCAAAAGAATCAAGTGGTACCCAAAAAGTAAAATTTGACATAGGCTTTTTAGGGTGTGTTGAGTGATCAACAAAAGGTGGTTTACTGGGTGAAATTAGAATCTATGTTCCTCCTTCATGTTCGGCTGATACGACAAATGGCGGAGAACCTTACTGGCTTTAAATCAGAGCTTCATTTACGCTTGCATTTGAAATTCTCAAGTTGATGCTTCTAGGTCCACTTGTGTGGTTTTCCACCTTTATTCCTCCTTCATTTCTTATAACCCTGACTCATGCCCCTTTGAAAAAATCTATTAAAGTATTCACTGGCATGAAGCCTTTAATTAACTTTAATCACTTGCTATGGTGTTTCTCCACTGCCAACGAGCGTCCATAGCCCCGACGGAGTCACCCCGACATCATAGACCTTTCTTTGCTACCAGCGAGCATCCATAGCCCCGACGAAGATATCTGTATACCCTCTCCCACTGTTCACTCATTTGGTATAATTAACTTTTATTTTGGAAGAATTCCCTGAGCGAGTGGGAGAGGATGACGTTTGTTTAATTCGCAAAGTGAGATGGTTTAAGGTGAATCCTTTGCTAGCTTTATATTTGGGGTTCATGTAGTCCTTTTCAACTTTTCAACTTTCCCGTAAGGTTTCACCAGACCACCGGGTAGACCTTTCTGCATTTCTCTAGAGTTGTTCATCTGCGTGGGTTAGATAGAGGAATCTTCAAAGAAAATGTAGGTTCCTCGACGCTTCTTGTATTTTATGTGAGCAATGAGTTAGGA
>JASDQU011505154.1:3801-14518 GCA_032191745.1 Picea mariana | reverse complement strand
GTTTGTGAAATATACATGAACCAAAAAGATATTTCCATGTAGTTTAGATTGTTGAAGAGACTCCACACACTTGAGATGAGTTGATTGAAAAGGATTTGCAATTTTTTCTCATTATGTTTAATATCACCCACATTTAACATATGATATTTAATGTACTATATCTTAAAAAACCACACCAAAGAAAAAAAACCAGAACATGGGGAAAGTCTCAAAGGGTTTAGGTTAATCATTGATATAATCATGGGTGCAGAATGAACATTTAATATTGTAAACATACTTTTTCATTCATATTGTTGGAGAAACTCAATGAGTCATGTGTCATCTAATTAGTTTCTCAAAGTTAGAATGTGAACAGAGATGGCTAACCTAACCAAAAAAGAAGAGATTGCATGTTGTGTAATAGTCTATTTATGTCGGTGGCCTTTGGGGCCCATAGCCATCAATGTCATTCCTATATTTATAAGAATAGAAAAATTGCTAAGTCTACAATTAACTACAATGAGTGTGAAAATATTCTTATTTTACATATATACTTTAAATGATAATGTTATGGGAAATAGTACATGTATGAGATGTTTTATTAATGGTAAAGAATTGAAACTTGGTTATGATTAACATTACATATTATAATAATTTTTTATAATCTCTCAAGAATGGAGTTCCATCCACACTGCAACAAGTTGGTGGACGAAGGAAAGGAAGTCTTTGCATGGAGAGGAAGTCACGAGTAGATATAGGAGGATAGGTGGATAAGTACAAGTGGAAGGGGATTTCCAAATACTAATGGTAAATGTTGATTGGTCTCGAGCGACAAAAAATAGGGTGATCTGTCTCTTAAAAGACACATTCAACATAAATAATTGAACATGAAATCCATAAATTGACACTAAAATTTGAAATATATAGGCCAAAGAGTCGTAAACAGTGAAAAAATTAAGATCCCTTCTTAAAATAAAATATTTGGTCCACAATTTATTACTCTAGACTAAAATTATGCATTTATGAACAATAGAAATTGAAATCACGAACTTTTGTTAAGGCTACGATTCATGAATCTTGAGTTTAAGTCTGAATTGCTATTTCTCTTTAATACCATTGTTTTAAATATATAATGATGAGTATGACCCAAAATATTATGGGAGCAGTGACATTGTCTATGTATTAATTAAGAAACACAATTGATATGAGCTAGAATTCCTAATTCACTACTCATGGAGAGATAAGACGATCAATCTAGCAATAGTTGGAGATTAGATTCTTGATTAGCAGTTGTTGTGACATGGGAAGGTAACATTTAATCAAAATGTTTGTAGGTATTATCAGAGTGTGTTATCACTTGATCTAATGCAATAAGCCATCACAAATTAATCATTACACATGACATGGATTGATCCAAAAATATGCAAAGTGTCACACACAACCTATACATCTCAAGCTACTATATCCATTGGATGGAGCACAACATCACACCATACATGAAATTGTTGGATCAATTTGCAGAGTTCAGGTGTGATAATATCTACATCTACACAATAATATATATAGTTCTTATAGACACTATATGAATTATTTTAAATTATTGCATCAATCTGTAGATTCCAGGTGTGAGAAATCTCCTGGCCTTCTCATGTAGAAATTTATGTAGCTCTTTCTTGCAAAGCATGTACTAAGATATACTTCTTTTCCCTTGTATTTAATCTCGATGTGAAACCTAACTTCGCATATTTTTTTTATCTTCTTCCACTATTAATTAAAGGTCTTAGGTCTTTCTATCATGTAGACTCAAGTAGTATCATTGGAAGACGCTAGTAGGCCATTGCTAGGTGAATGCAAAGAATCAACAAAGCTAGAAATTAAAATATTCATGTTCTCTTCTTCCAACTTATTTGTTAGAAGTTTTCAAATGATCAAACACAATTATCTTACTCCATTTTCCAACTCATTTATGTTTCCAAATTAAGGTGAATATACAACATTACAAACATCCTATTGTCATTGAAACTCAAATAAAAGGTAAATAATTTATTCGCACAAGTCTTGCATTTTCTCTGAAGAAAATATTATCAAGTAGTGACACTTATATAATGTTAAATATTGTTTCTTTAATAGACTCATACTATGGATAATTGGAATCCTACTTTCAAGTGGTTCGTAGTCAACGAAAACAAAAAATCAAGTGGTTAGGAGTCAAAGACAACCCAAAAATACGTTATTGGTGTTCGTTGACTTGGGCTATTTCAATATGAGATCATTCCAGGTCCAAAATATGTTTAAGGAAACATTTTTTATTATTTATAAACCAATTTAAAATAAAATATCTCTAGATAGATACATTTTGACTTGGGTCTATTAAATTCATATTAGATATATTAAACCTTTAAAATGATGATAATAAAATAGATACATCTCAATTTAGGTCCAATAGGTTAATCTTAACTTACATATATTAAAATCATTAAAGGAATGTCATTTAGATGAAGCTAAAATTTAGATGGTATTATCTTAATTTTTTTTAATAAATATACACAAAGTAACCAACATTTCCACCTCCTCAATGTGCAATAAAAAGATGTTTTTTTTTCTTTCTATCTTGCAGATTTCTTTCTTATGATGGTTTATACTTATTTGATCATTACATATGAAGGAGAAACAACTTGTTTGATCAATAATCCAAGAGACGTAGTGCATTTTACGCCCATACCAATTGTTGTGTATTGGCCAATGTTTAGTGTTGCAACTTCAACATCCATTGTAACCAGTCAATCATTGATTTGAACAACATTCTCAATCATAAAACAATCCATGGCTCTTGGTTGCTTCCCCCTAGTGAATTTGTTTATACATCACCAAATAATGAAGATCATATCTATTCACCAGAAGTAAAATATGCTCTCATGATTCTTTGCCTTGCAATTTTCTTAGGATTCCTAGATTGATCTGTAAACTACTCTGGATATTTCACTAGAATAATTAGTCACAACATATCTTAAACTATTTTGAAATCATATATTTTTGTAGTTTATTTCCCTAGAGCTCGGATTAGTTAATTACTAGATTTGCTTGAATTTATAAGAACAAATTAATATGAAAGTGAAAGAATAGGTGACAATATACACACCATCCACACATTTGAACACAAGATCTGTAATACCCCTAGGCCGAACCCAATTGTAAATGTAAATACAAATGTACGTAAGTTGATGAGATGTTTGAAATCATTTTTGTATGCATCTTCCATGGTATAGTATGCATATGTACTACGCACTAAAATGATGAAGTGTGCACATTCCAGGATACCGCGCGCAACAACTTAAGTGCACACGATTTTGAGGCCAGAGAGCCTTTATGTATATGTTGTGTTTTATAGGCTAGTGAGCCAGTTATTATAAGCTAGGAGGCTTATGTTTTGATTAGGCCGGAGAGCCTAGATGTTAAAGGCCAGTGACCCTTTTTTTGTATATGTCTCATTATTAATATAAAATACATTGTTGCACGCAGACTGACCATGATAAAAGAGTATGGGGGACTAAACTCCACTAGTTAGGGAAAGGAGGGGGCTAAAAGTTAAGGAAAAGGGGCTAATATAGGGAGCTTAAGACAAAAAGGAATATTATATTAATATTTCTTAAGTATAAAGTATGGATAATTATTTTATCCTAAGTTCTAAGGTTGGGGACAAGTGAGCCAAAGTAGCTCCCAACATGACAAGTGTCAAGTTGGGAACATGCATACATATAGTTTGGACTTAGTTCGTTTTCCCATCATTCATTCATCCATTCAATCATTCCATAATCATTCACTCACGAAATCATCTATCCTCTATACCTTCCTGTCATTGTACTTGAGCCTGTATCCATATATGTTTTTGTATATGGTTAGCTTGGGATATGAACTAAAGAAGTGGGTTGTCAGGCCCGTGGAATATTGAAGAGGCAGGTTCTCAGGCCCTTGAGAAATATCTCAAGGTGAGAGAATTGTTGGGAATTGATTTATGAAGGTGATAAACTATAGCTACAAGGCTTTAAGACTTCTTGTCCGACCTATTGTTGAAGCCCAGAAAGGAAGTGGGGCAGCCGAGGGACTGTTGAGCAGAGAAGGGGCAGACTTCCTAGGGTGGGACATGCATGTGGGGAATGAGGGACTGTAGGATGTTAGTCTGAGTTGGCACCTGTGACGAAGTATTTCCTGTTGTCTATGATCCATTAGGCTGGTTAGGAATCCCTTTACCTGGGTGGAGTTTAGTCCCAGCTCAGGGGTGACCCACTGCTGAGAGTGATGAACAGTGTAGTATAAGGCTCGGAGGTTTGTGGAAGGTCTCCACGAAGTTGGTGTTATTATTACCAAGATAAGTTCCAATTGTGTGATAAATTACATGCTACATTATTATTTACGTGTTTATTTTTATGGGTTTATCCTATGTGTGGTTTATAACTGTCTTTATATTTATGGGTGTTGCATGTATATGCTACATGTATATGTTTACGGTTATTTCAGTATAAATCTGTGCATTTACATAATGCATTTGTCTGTTTACATTTTATATATAAATTTTTGCAAGATTTTGTGTGTATATGGTTTAATTGCATGCAGTTGGAAAATTTTATGTGGCGTAGCTCAGTTGGATGTTGTGTATGTTACAATATGCTAAGAAGAGAATGAAAGTGTTTTCTGGAGTAGCATGGCCTGACATGGGTGCTTGGGGATGTTACAAGATGTATCCTGGGAAACCCAATGTCAAAGAAAACTTGGCTAGAAGGTGAGGCCTATGCTCTACTCTCTTTTCTTCAATTATGGAAAGCAAGTAAAAAGAAAGAGGCAGTCACTATGGAGTTATCGATGACACTATGGCCTAAATGACTGCTACAAAATATCCTACCTCTTATGTTATTCTCTCAAAATACCACTCCTTGGATGCTCTTCTCAACTATGGAAAAATTACAATAAAAGAGAGTGGAACCCTTTCTCCTCGTAGAGGACTAGTATTTAACATAGCCTGATAGCCATCTAGGGTTAGGGTCTTTACTTCCTCAACCCTCAATTAGTGATAAGGTTTGGACCTTCTTAAATATTCTTGAAATTCCACACATAGATATCCCCACACATTTGAGTAATGGGGGCTAGTGTGGCATCCACTCGTACCATGGTGGTCAACACAGTGAGTCAACTTGCGAGAGGCATAAATTTTGCATACAAGCTCCGATTAAGGGATTTTATGCATCGTTGGAAAGGTCTAAAAGTGTAGAACACCATCGAGGGTGTGTACATAATTTTTGGACATTGTAACCCCAAAAAAGTCTTTTAATTCCTTAAAATGGCCCTGGAAGGTTCTAGACCCCAATTTTCCAAACTGGGACTTGCTGCTAAAATGACCCTATAAGACAATTCCTCCAATTGTTTCCACCTAGAAAGTACCAATATAGATAAAAAAATTATATGATGATCTAATCCAGATCATTCCTCCCCGTTTAGGGAGAATTTTGGTCCCCATAAGATTTACTAAATGAGGTGAGGAAAGGTTTCCTCTAGCTTCTCCTTGTAGTACCATTTTTCTTTACTTGGAAGTTGACCTTTCAACCCAATCTACCAAATCTCAATTTGCCCCTGTCTTGTAGTATTGGACTTCCTGTACAAAATTGTGTCTTTTTCCAACTCTGCTTGAGAATCTAGTGCTAATTCTTGTATGGTAGGTAGGACTTACTCCACCTCCTAATCTAGAATGGAAGTCTCATAGATTTTCAAATTATCCACATTCACTACTAAGTAAATGCACATGTATGGGGGTATACTGATTATGTAGGAGTTATATCCCACCTTCTCCATTACCTCAAAAGAACCATATCACAGATCCCTGATATTCTTACCATGGCCCTGTAGTCTTTCCTTATTCAGTTCTAACCAAAATATTGCAGAGAAAATCAATCCTCACACTAAACCAACTAGGAAAGAGAAGATAGATTCAAGCATGAAATAAATGACAAACACACATAGTGCAAAAGGATTTTACCCTATAAACCTTGAACTAGAAAACCAAAATTCCTTGAGCATCTTTCTCTCTTGTTGTCTTATTCATTCATTTAAGAAAGAGTTACATGAATAAATTTGGTCTACACCTACGACACAATCATCATCATACACTCTTTCTTACACAATAACAACCCTACAACCAATTCAACTTCCGTCTACATGACCTATACGATTCTTCTAAAGATTATATTTTATATTATTACAGCACACCTTATTTATAGGCTTTACAACATGCAAAAACCTAAATCATGTTGCCAAAATATGGTTATATATCCATGTAGATGATTGGATGCAATCCTGTGAATCTCTAGATTCTATTACAAATGATTGTTATTCGATTACTAGTTGACTACCCATTCGGCCTCCGAACGGTCTTCAGTTAGGTGCCACTCAACCTATTATAGAACTCTTGTTGGTCGACCTTTTGACCTTCTCAGTTGACAACTTTGACCTTCAAATTCCCTAGTGAATCACTCTTACCTCGACTTATTTGTCCAGTCGAACATTCACCTAGTTGATCCACCTTGACTAGCTAGTCAATTGATTGTTATTTCACTACAAATAATATAACAACCCAACATTATCTCACTTGTTGTCTTCTTTGTCGATATATGATATCTTAAAATTTTGTTCATAAACCTAGGGAAATAATTCCCATTGACTCTCTACACTAAGAGAAATTCAAAACACTCACAAATTTGGTCAAAGAGTCCATTACGTTTTCCAAAGTGTCTAACTTCTCCAACAACCTTCTTGTTTTCCACCATGTCTCTCATGACATGGTATTGTACATCATTATGCTTCATCCTGGAATCGTAATATAGGTTCTTTGCTAGGAATATTTCTCTTTGAATATTTCAATTTATCTTCATATCTTTATGCTCAAACCTAATCCCTCAACAAAGTCGATACAACCATACTAATTATTTGCTTCCATGAGTGGTTTTCATGTATTCATATTCTATTTTTGATAAGGCTACAACTACTTATCTCTTACTCATCCATTGTATTTCTCCACTGAAAATTTTAAAATCATATCCATTGGTTGACCTTCGTCGATCCAGATCTCCAATATCCCACTCAACATTGAAAAAGCCATGTACTTATACTTTCCTATCACTTTTAGGTTTCCCTTGCTAGCATATAGAATATTTTTTTGTTCCATGAAAGTAACTAAACACTCTCTTGACAATATTTCAATTCTCTTTTCTAGGTGTTGACATGTATATTCTCAATATTCCCACTACATGAGCAATATTTGGTCAAGTGAAAACCATTTCATACATCATATTACCAACAACACTATAATAGGGAACATGTGTGATGTCCTCTATTTATTCTTGTGTCTTTGGAAGCTATTTAGTAGTTACCTTTTCTTCCATGGGAATTGGTATCTTGACTGGTTTGAAACCTTCATTTTGAAACACTTCTATATTATTTCAATATACTTCCTTTGATTTAACCAAAGCTTTCTAACCGCTCGATCTCTCTTGATCTCCATTCCTACAATGAATTTCATTGTACTGAGATCCTTCATGTCGAAGTTGGAGGATAATTGCATATTCACCTCCTTTATTACATCCATGCTATTTTCAACTAGCAACATGTCATCGACATACAATGCTACTTATATGAAACAATCACCTTATTCCTTGGAATATACACAATGTTCAACTTTGCTTCTCACAAATCCCCAAATAAGGATGTATGTGTCAAAATTTTGGCACCACATCCTTGGTGATTGCTTTAGACCATAAAGGTATCTCTTCATTTTGAATACTAAGTCTTTCTTTCCCTTTACTGCAAATCCTTTAGGTTGTTTCATGTATATTTATTCTTGTAGGTCCCCATGTAGGAATTTTTTCTTTACATCCATTTTCTCTATTTCAATATCAAATGTTGCACCAATAGACATTAGTACTCTAATGGAAGTTAATTTTGCAAAAATGGAAAAAATCGCATTGAATTCAACTCCCTTGACTTGGAAATACCCTTTCGCTACCAGTCGAGATTTGAATTTCATGACTTGACCTACTGCGTTCAACTTTTTATTGAAGACCCACTTGCTAGCGACAGGTTTCCTTCCATTAGGTAGATCGAAAAAATCCTACATCTCATTATTCTACAAGGATTCCATTTCTTCAACCATGGAATCATTCTAGAGTTTACCCTTTGTCGAGTCGAATACCTCTCTGATTGACTTGGGATCCTCTTCATTGGTAGATAACACAAATGTGAAATGAAAATTCGGTGGACTATACATTTCATTTTGTTTCCTTACTTGTTCATACCTACTTACAATTGGAGTTTGTTTTTCCATCTATTCATCTGACTCAGTTGACTCATCTAAATCATGTTCATCGTTCCTCAATTCAAACACCAACTTCTCTGGTTCTTTCTCCATTTGAACCTCTTCAAACTTGGAAGTTCCTCCGAATTCCTTGAATATCACATCTCGACTGTACACTATTTTCCTCAATAGTAGATACCATATCTTATATCCTTTCATTCAAACCTTGTATCCAATGAAAATACACTTGATTTCCATATTTTCTAGTTTGTTCCTCTTTTCCTTGGGAACATGCACTAATGCATCATATCCAAAGGCTTTGAGATGTGTAAGTGAAGGATTATTACCAAACCATACCTCATGTGGAGTCAAGTCGACTAGCACTTATGAAGGAGACCTATTTATAAGATATTTTACAATTTCGACTACCTCTACCCATAATTCTTGTGCAAGCTTGGGACCACTGTTCATGCTCCTTGCCTTATCCATCAACCTCCTGTTCATTATTTCAACAACTCCATTTTGCTGTGGGGTATATGGTGTGGTATTTTGGCGTGCTATTCCACATTGTTTGCAGAACTTATCAAAATCCTTTCCACAAAATTCTCCTCCATTTTCAGTTCTCAGCACCTTGATCTTCTTATCTGTTTGGATTTCCACAAGAGATTTAAACTCTTTGAATTTCTCAAAAACTTTTTATTTCTTCCTCAGGAAATATAACCATGTATTCCGGAATATAGGGATCGATATAGGCCCAAACATGTCACTATGTGTCAATTCTAGAATCCATTTTTCCCTTGTAGCTCCAGATGGGAATCTAAACTGATTTTGTTTTCCATATATGAAATGTTCACAAAAACTAACTGTTGGAATTTGTGTAGTAGAGCATAACAGTGATATTTTTAAAAATTTTCAGAAGAAAACAACTAGATCTAGAGTTTAGATATCAATCTTTCTACTTATACAGATTTAGGATATCTAAAGAGTAAGACAGTAATACAAATCTGCATTCAATTTCAGATCTAAACTACTTAGATAGAAACATACAGATCTACCTTCAAAATAGATAGAGACAACTGATCTAAACTTAGCTTAGATAAAGACATGCAGATATGAACTTAACATAGATAGAAACACATAGATCTAAACTCATAACTAATCTGATCATTAAACCATCAGACAAACTGTAGAAACAGAGAAGTAAACTTGATATATCTTTTAGATCTAATTATAGTTAATGCAGAAACATAGATCTAGATTGATCAAACTGTATAGAACTCAAAACAACATTCCAGATCTGAAAAGGGATAGATAACATACCTTGTTCTAATCCTTACCTCTGAAGAAGTCACAGCCAATAAGAGGGATGAAGAACCATTTGAATTATGCTCAGACAAAAGGTTCAGTTCATGGATCTCATGCCAATGAAATGAAGAATCTTTCTTTCCACCAAAAGGGCCACAGGGAAGAAAAACAGAAAACCCAACAGTGGTTTCAAGTGCCCAAACCCTCACTCAAAAATCAAGCAATAAAACCCTTACCCCAAGTAACTTTAGAAGAGGTTAGGATGGTACATTAAAGTGACACTTCACAACAGAAGAGAATTAAGGTCACAAGCATTAGAGCTGGAATAGAAGACTACAACTATTAAATACACACCAGCAGAGGAGAATCCAGCTACAAGATAACAGAAGGAAGAGGGGGCTGCACACTAGAGAGAGGCCACAATACCCAACAACAAATGCTGTAACTCTAACACCTCTCACAGCAGCAAAGAAAAGTAGGGACGCAGCTAGTACACCCACACAAAAAGGGGCCGCACTAATGGTATCCTTCACACAGCAAGTAAAGGAGGTTGCACCCCATATAACCTTCACACAGTAAGCTGAGACGAGGCCGCTCCAAGATAACCTCCAAGGAAGTCACAGTCATACCCCACGGACCCTATAGCAGCAACAAGCAAAGGAGGCCGTAGCTAGAAGAAGCATCAACAGAAAACAAAGGGGCCACAGCTAGAAGAAACACCAGCAGAGGAGGGTCGCACGTGGGAGACAACAGTAGAGGAGCTGCAGCTAGGAGAGATCCATACACTTAGACAATAAGTGAGTAATAACAAATGTATGTAAAGTGAGAGGGGTAGGGTAGTATTTATACTTTTAGGCTAGGGAAAGGGTTTAAAGTAAAAGTTTAAAATTAAAATAAATATAATTTAAAATAACATGTTTAAATTAAATTTAAACATGTTATAATTAACAATTTAAATTTAACTTTACTTTAACCCTTGAACAAAACAACAAAGCCCCAAATCAACACATGCAAGGGTAAGAGAGGGTTAGCAAAGTGGCAATACTCATTCCTTCATTCAGCATGGTGAAATTATTACTTTATCATCACTGCATATGG
>JASDQU011505153.1:7939-20436 GCA_032191745.1 Picea mariana | reverse complement strand
CCTCATGACGATGTCAAATTTATATCTCATCACCATAAGGTTGAGATTTTTCAAGTTTCATCGTTCCGCATGACTTACTTTGAGGATCCTTGGATTCTTCCTTTCCCATCAGCTATGATGGATGAGACAGGACACCCCTGCATGTCCATTCCCTTGTCGGCCACTGAGGTAGTGTACTCTTTAGTCCAACAAGCCTCAACTAACCCTGATCCGACTCCGGCACAAGAGTTGGATCCACTTCTAGAGCCTATTTGGGCTTAGGGTTCTCTCGCTAATGTCGATTCGTTAGAATTAGTCTTGCCTTCTGACGAAGCAGTAATCAAAGCAATGACTAGTCTGGACAAACCTTGGGAAGATCTTCATCACAGATCATATTTCCTCCCAAATTTAAGTCGAATCGCAGCAGGAGAATTCACTGTTACCATGACGGGAGATCAGCAATGTCCTATTAATCGCTTAGCTATGCAGGAAATTTATGCTGAGGGTAATATGGAGACTATCGATGAAACTATACCCATCAACATCTCCCAAAACCCTCACATCGTGGAGAATGTCTTCGTTGGAGCGGATTGCTCCCCCGTAGAGATTCAAATTTACACGAATCTTTTCAAAGAATTCCACGACATTTTTGCCTGGTCTTATGAGGAAATTCCAGGTATCACTCCGAAAATAGTTGAACATGAAATCACAATGTATCCTGATGCCAAGCCTATTCGACAAAAAGTTCGTCCAGTTAATCCTAAAAAAGAAGCAGCCATCAAGATTGAGGTTGAGAAATTGCTAAAGGCAGGTTTCATTTATCCTATTCATTTGACTCAATGGGTGTCAAACCCCATGTCGGTCAATAAAAAACAAGGCACGATTCGTGTATGTACCGATTTCCGTGATTTGAACAAGGCATGTCCCAAAGATAATTTTCCAACACCATTCATTGATCAAATCATTGATGAATGTGCCGGTTGTGAATCCTTTTCGTTCATGGATGGTTTTTCAGGATATAATCAAATCCAAATCAAACCTGAAGATCAACACAAAACGACATTCATTTGTCCGTGGGGTACATTCACATATCGTAAGATGCCTTTTGGCCTTAAAAATGCTCGAGCCACATTCTAGCGGGCCATGTCTTTTGCATTTCATGAACTCCAGCATATAGTCGAGGCCTATCTAGATGATTTAGCATCACGCTCTCGCAAGTGAACGGATCATCCCACACACCTTAGACTAATCTTCGAACGCTGTCGCTACTTCAGGATTCGCTTGAATCCAAACAAGTGTAGCTTCTACGTAACGTCAGGATGTTTGTTAGGTTTCATCGTATCAACAACAGGGATCATGGTCGATCCTCTTAAAGTGGAGGCAATAATCCAGTTGCCCCCCCCATGCACAATCTTACAACTTCAGAGTCTACACGGCAAGGCAAACTTCTTACGATGCTTCATCTCCAACTATGCCGAAATCACCAAGGGATTTATGCGTTTACTAAAGAAATACATTCCTTTTTTCTGGGATGAAGCCGCTCAATGATCTTTTGATGCATTAAAACACGCCCTCACAACCGCACCTCTACTATGACCACCTAACTATAACAAAGATTTCTTATTATATCTGGCTGCCGCAGAGTCAACCATAGGCATGGTTTTAGTTCAAGAAGATGATTCATTTTTAGAATACGTGATCTATTTCCTGAGCCAAGGCATCGTAGGACCGGAACTCAATTATTCTCATATCGAAAAACTTGCGTTGGCAGCAGTTCATGCTGTTCAACGGTTCTATCACTATGTTCTGTTTCACAAGACCACCTTCATTGTTGTCGTGAATCCATTCCAATACATGTTGACACGACGAGTTATAGGTGGAAAAATCAGTAGATGGATAGTCATCCTCCAAGAATTTGACTTAGACTTTGTTTCAGCAAAGTCCAAGAAGTCATTGGTCTTCACAGAGCTTATTTCGGAACTTCCGGTTGAGTTAGGTGACGTTGTGCCTGAGGAATTGCCTATCCGAGGGGATATGTTTTTGATTGCATCTTCAGACCCCTGGTATGGAGATATACTTATCTATCTCCAGACTTTGAAGTTCCCCACCTCTGCTTCTCATGAGGAGCATTGGCGGATACGCCATCAGGCTAAGAATTATCTCATACTCGATGATACATTGTATCAGAGAGGTGTAGACTACATCTTGCGTCGATGTCTCACTCATGAGGAGGCCATCATAGTGCTCAACGATTTCCATGCTGGAGCTTGTGGTAGTCATTTATCTAGGTTGGAAACAACCCAAAAGATTCTACGGGCAGGTTACTTCTGGACGACACTTATCAAAGATTGTATCGAATTGGTCAAGAAGTGCCATCTGTGCCAAGTCTTCTCTCAGAAGATGAGGGCACATCCCACTCCTATGTTTCCTGTCATCACAGTTGGTCCCTTCATTAAGTAGGGGATTGATTACACTACATGCAACCCCCCGTCAGTAAGGGGGCACCACTATATCATCGTAGCTTTCGACTACTTCACTAAGTGGGTCGAAGCTATGCCAACGTTTAAAGATGATGGAGAGACTGCAACTCTCTTCTTATTCAACCAAATCATAGCAAGGTTCAATGTCCCGAGAGAGATTGTCACTGACCATGGCAATCACTTTCAGAACCAAATGATGACCGAATTAACATCAAAGCTTGGGTTATTCTAGGAACATTCATCACCTTATTACCCCCAAGCCAATGGGTAGGTGGAAGCTATAAACAAAACTCTTAATACTATTCTACAACGAACTATCAACTCAGCCAAGTCAAATTGGCATTTTATGTTATATTCAACATTATGGGCTTACCGCACATCTGTTAAGACTGCAACCGATTGCTCACCTTTTCAACTCATTTATGGGCTGGAGGCAGTCTTTCCCATCGAATGTCAAATCCCATCTCTAAAATTGGCAGTGCAGTTATTGCTAGACACTTCTCTGCTTGAAGAATGGTTAGTACACCTTGATCAGCTTGATGAGCAATGCCGCGATGTGGCCCTGGCCAATGAGGCTCACAAACATAAGGTCAAGTGTCAATATGATAGGTCTGTTCGTCCTCGGATCTTCTCTGAAGATGACCTTGTCCTGGTCTATGACTAAGACAAGGACCCCCTGGGGGCAGGAAAGTTTAAACCCATGTGGTTCAGACACTTCATTATAAAAGAGGTATTAAAAAAAGGCGCTTATCGTTTTGTTGATTTTGAAGGGAATTCTTTGGCGGAGCCTAGAAATGGGCTCTACCTCAAGAAGTATTACTCATAGATAGGTCACTGTGGGTAACTTTTTGTAACATATGTATAGTATTTGTACTATTACTTTTTAAGTTTCTTTTAAAGTGTTATGGATGTGTCATTGATGTTATCTTTCATCAATATGACAGATGTCAAGTGAGTCTGAGGTGTTCATTGGGTATGCAGATGGTGCTATTCGACACACACGGAGGCTTGCCTCCGCAGCTTGGGTAATCTTTATACCACAGGGTCAGTTGTTATCTTCTGGAGGTATATGCTTAGGTGACACCACAAATAATGTCACTGAGTACAGTATAGTTATTGAGTTGCTTCGTGACGCCTTGTCCTTGGGTATCTCTCATCTCCGGGTCTATCTCGACGCTCAACTGGTTGTGTCGTAGCTAAACCAAATTACAGGTACTCTAGCTAATCAAATTTTAGATTGGCATCTTGCCCATATATAAAAAAGAACATAGAAATAAACATGTAAATACATTTTTGTACACATAATCCATAAGACACAAAAAAGATAAAAACCATATATAAACATCATAAAATAACCAGAGTACATAGATGGACGCAAGTGCCTCAAAAATGGGAATAGTAACGAGTCACCGGGCTTATGCCCTCATAAAATATATACAAATAGGTTCTCGTGGCACATAAAAAGTCTAAAGTTTGTTCAAGGCCTATGGGCCCTGTTATAATCATCCACAGCATGGGCCAAATGCCTAAACAATCGGACCCATGTTCGAGGTGCCCCCACAACATGAGGCTACATGGATGGCGGCAGGTCCTCTATCTCTGCCATCAGGACTGTGCGAGTGAGTGCAGTGAAGTTCCGCTCAACTCGTCTAAGGACCCTCTTGGCCTCTCCGGCTGGGAGGTTCCCTACTACTGCTGCTCCTCCAGCGGCGGCAGCCGTGGCTTCTGGCCGTGGATGACGCCTGTTCCATGCATAGTTGGCAGGTCGCATGGGTCCCACATCTGCATGCAATAAACATTTACCCGTCAAATACTCTGGCATACAAAAAATGATATATATAACAAAAATACATAAAAATTACATATGCAAACAAAAAAACTACAAAGGTGGAGACTTACCCATCTCCCCTTGCTCCTCACCAGGAGGCATGGGTATCTCAGGATCTCTAGGGAAATCTATTTCTACATACGGGTAGTCCTCGATAAAAGGGATTTGTCGTGACAACCAAGCAAAGAAATCATCATCGAAGGACTCATCGGTCCTTCCACCACCCTGTCACGGTAGTAATACTGCCCATCTACACAATGTAGGGAAAGAGGCCTAATGTCCTAGTACTACAACCCGAGGACTGAAACTCGAAACTCTCTCAAAAAAGAATGAACACAAGATGGTCCCAAACCCAAAGTTCCTCTGTGTCCGCTGTTGGCAATTTGTCAATTGCCTCTTCATGCACTCAAGCAGTGTGGTACTCCAGTCAAAAATTTGTGCATTCATGCACTAGATGGGACAGTTCATTTGTGCGCGCGAAGCCTGATGCACGACTGCTAAGCTGGTAATTCACCCAATCAGTAACAAGATAGTCTGCAACGCTAGGTTAGTAATCTTGCTAATGGGTACTTGGGATCCCACATGGTCAGTCCCAGCCTCACAGTGCTCAGCTATCAATTCTGAGATCTTGCTCGGCCCCGTAGGAAAAGTCTGGAAGTTGACTGGTTCCCCTCTCCTTGAGAGGCCAGTCAGAAAGTAAATATCCTCGGTGGTGGGCACCAGTGATTGCCCCTCTAGCATAAATGCCTCTGCATCATGATGCCAGTAGTCAATCAAGGCATTCAATAGCCTTGGTTTCATGTGCATGAACGGACATAGAAAGAATTTGAGTAAACCGCATTGCATTAACACAACCACAACATTCGGATCTGCAACAACCAACTCACTGATTGCCTCATGCTCCCTTTCCCTCCACTGGACATACATCCTGCCAACACAACAAGGTAAAGGAGGGTCAGTACTTCCTTTTAGTTTGATTTTTCATCATAAAAGGGGGGTACACGCAGGCTTTAGAGGTGATAGTCGCATGTACACATGGGTAGACTTTACTCTGCCTGAGTGTACACGCGGCCTGTCCAGAGACAGCCTGCGTGTATCTAGGGCCGACCTTTTTAAGGTCGACGCCCACCTAAAAAACCAAATAAATAACTAAATTGAAGTATTGAATAGCTAGATAAGGGATTTTGTACTTACTTGGTCCAAGCAGAAGTTCGTTTCATCCACTATAGCTACCAGAATCACTATTTTTGGCAAAGGGGGTCTTTTGGCTCTAGAGTCAATTTCCAAATCAGCAATGGTGATAATGAGCTGCTAGCTTCTATTTATAGACTTTTTGGCCTCTTTTTGTCACTTTTTTGGCCTCCCTTATCAGTTTCTTTATACCAAAAACCATTTAGAGTGATCCAAGAGTTATATGGGAGGGATTTGATCAGGTATTGGGACATTTGTTTTTTTGAGTTTCGAGAAAATATTGATGGTCCATAATTTTTTTTTTTTCAAAAATCAACTTGAGAATATAGGTTAGGTTATCACCCCAAATTTTGCATCTCGTTGTCTTTTTCTTCTGCTATAGGATCGATCCCATCCGGTTGTGACATGGAACCGTCATATCTGCTCTAGAAGTGTCACAACTTGGTGGTAGAGATTACCAGAACATGGATGCCCTAGGTAGGTCCTGGTTGCATTATGGTGTCGATGTCGTTTCTAAAAACACTATAGGCTTGGGAGTCCATATAGTCTTTCCTGAATATGAGTTTGAGCCTCATTTGCATGAGTCTTTTTTCACTCTTTGTCTCACCCTCAAGACTCGCAAAAAATAACGAGTCTCCTTTCAAGCCCTTTTCAGACCCTCTAAAAATGAAAAGATTGTCGAGCAATCTTGTGACCTTTCATGCTCGTTAAACTAAAATTTGAAGTCACGTCTGTCCAGCGGTAGTTTACCCCTTTTTCGGTACAGACGGTGAACTATACGAACAAAGGTATACTCTATCGAATTCCCATTCTTTAGAAGAGTACTCTCAGGTATAATTTTATTCCTTTTTCGGGCCTGAGGGACTAAATTTACGAAAAAGAAACACCCAAGGAGTCCATAGTTAAGCTCTTTTCAGACTCCCTAAAATTGAAAAGATCGCTAAGTGACCTTATTCTTTCACACTCGTTAAATTGGTCCAGAAGAATATTCCTGACGGAGTCCATAGTTAAGCTTTTTTCAGACTCCTTAAAAGTGGAAAAATAGCCGAGTGATATTGTCCTTGTCACACTCGTTAAAATGGTTTTGAATTGATGTCTAATCGGTGCTAGTTTATCCCTTTTTCAAACTGATTTGACTATTGTCGAAAAAGGTACCCCAGTGGAGTCTCCTTTTATGCTTTTTCAGACTCTCTAAATATGAAAAACCACCGAGATTACCTTCTCTGGGATCGTTAAACTTACATCGAAGGACGTTACCATTGTGTGTTCTATCAACCGCATTTTCATACCTTATCCACTAGCCTTGTGACAGTTTGCTTCTGCATCTTAACACCTTTGGCCACCGAAGGATTTTCCCTGAGTATCATTTTACCAGAACATCAGTCTTGTCCTTGTGCCTTGAGCTTGTATTTTTGCAGTACTCGTTCCTCCATGGTAATGTAATATTATTTTATTCTTTTTTCCAAAATTATCAAAAAGAACAAAAAAATCAAATATACCCCGAAAAGAGGATGGAAAAAGTATTTTATTTATCGGCAACATAATGAGTCGCCCTTGGATAAAACACATCTGTCTGTTTGATCATCAGACTATGGGATGTAGTACAACCTTAGGAAGCTTTTCTCGCTATATAGAGTTGTTTCCTCCACCATTTGGTTATTCTTCCAAACATATGGAGAGTTTGCGTTGTCTCCTGCTTTGTAGAATTATGATTAACATATATGCTGCCTAAGTCTTATCATTTGTCATGCTATTATCCAAGGGAAGTTTGTCACTAAGCTTGAGTCGGCCCTTCTGCAATATGTCTCTTGTCCGCATACCCGGCCATCCTGAATGTCCAATCAAGTCCTTGTTCGAAATCACTAAAGCCTTCAGTCTGATCATCAAGATTATCAAGTCCATAACCGACGAGCCGTCGAAGACCTATAGGTAGTGCAGTCGTACACTCATATTACACTTTTACCCAAGTTTTAGAATATTTTGAAGTTGTTGTTCGAGCTCTGAAGTACATCCATCAGGCCAAATCAGCTTCTGGAAGATGGATACTCTATATGTATATCTTTCTGATTTCGAGATGTAGCTCTCCTGTGTATTATTCATGGATACTCTTTATAGTTATTTGACATGGATCTACAGTGTATTTGATTGGTAGCCATGGTTCTATTTAATCCCGAGCATGGGTATTCCCACCTTAGTGAGACATTTGTTATTTTGCAGATGACACCTCCTGGTTCCTGATCCTTGGGCTCAATCGTTTGGCACATCAGTAAAGATTAGTAATATATTTCGGCCATCAGATGCTCTTCTGACCTCACACATTAGGGGGCATTTGTTATAACCCTAAATTGCACCACACATGCTTACTTGGCATCAAGCCAACTCATATCCCTTCATTGCCAAAACATCTACTGAACAAATCTTTGGAAATCCTCTTGTGTCAAGGCCCACGTGCCCTAACCCATTACTGCACGCATGTGCACGCTGGCTGGCTCACTACAACCTACATGTACCTAACAAAGCACGAAAAAAGGAAAGTTGCTGACGGAACAAAAAGCTATGGGTAAGTTAACTGAAACTCCCAGCCATGCATGGCCGAGGGTTCCTCCAAAACCCTAGCTCCTTCTAGCCTATAAAAGAAGGGGTAGGGGCACCATTTGGAAGAGGAAAAAATATAGCGAAGAAACTCTGCCCATTTACGTAATCCATTTTCCCAACCGTTTATCCTTTCCTCATGCCAAAGGAGATTTAACGCAAAGCAGTTGAAGGACAGAAGAAGAGGAGACCAGGATCAGGTTCAAGGAGCGATGGCCGGTCTTAGCTTTGTTGTAAGTTGATTCACTTTCAGTAATAAAAAAGAATACTTTGTTCCAATGTATGAATTGTCTATGATTTGATGAATTTATGCTTGATTTCTAACCCTTGAGTATAGAAGTAGCATGCATGCATAGTTGTTGTTTGACTTGAGTGTAGGTCATCTGTGGAAGGAGCAGCGCAAGCAAGTGATCAAAGCACAACAGAGGATCTACATCGAACGCCGATAATAAGGTTGGTGGTCTTTTTCCATGCATTTACTGTGAAAGAGGGGTTTAAATATTGGGTTGTAGGTTATAAAGTAGCTTCTTTTCGGTCAAAATATGCATGCAAGTCTGACCCTAGTTTGCTAGTCCGTAGGGTGTTTTTCCCAACAACATATGTGGATTGGGTTCAGTGTTAGGGCGTGGGATAATCAATGTTTGTCCGAATGTATCAAGATTTGTTCCCGAGATGGTTGGGGTAGATTAAGAGGGGACTGCGTACTGATGACCACATATTTGCAAAATAATCTCTTCTTCACTGGTAAGGAGGATATTGCGATCGACCATATTTTTGAGTTGATTGGGACATAGGTTTGGATATTTCCCCATTTGTGGTGGGGATGAGTTTATCTCTTGTTGGGTATTCATCAAACCTTGGTGTGGAATAAGATTTTTTCAAGACGGTGAGAGGTGGTGGTTGCAAATAATGTTGTGGGTCCTACAGAGGGGTAGGCAGTGCTAGGGGGCATTGAGTGTTCATGGATTCTTTCATCCATTTGAAATTGACAATTTGGAGACAATGGTGAGTATAATGTCTATACTCACCACATAGAGCACAAGGGAAGTTAGTTATGAGGTTATTGTTCTTCCCTTGTTGTAGTTTATTTTTATTTCCCCCCCTTGGGGGTTTTGGTTGCCTTGATTATGGTTTCCCCTATCAGGTTGGTTTTGTTGGGGGTTATTTCCTCCTGGTCCCATGTTGTTGTTTCGATTTTTTCCTTTATTCTTGGTATTATTTGACTAATGGGCCAGATTTTTTGTATTCAACTGTTCAAAATCATGAACCCGTTGAATGGGAGAGGGATGGAAAAAATCAACATCGACATGTGGTTGTCCTGGTGGAGGAGAAACTTGCTGGGGAGGACCAAGAAATGGAAAATATGGATTTCTTTGTGGAGATGATCCATTCTCCACCGTTGTCAAATGAGGGTGTAGAATCAGGTGTCCCTTCGTCACTAGTCTTTCTAGAGTGCTTACACCCTGAAGAATGGGGAAACAATGCCTCTCAATCCATGTATGTTTATGTATATATAAAACTTTGTGACAAGAAACAATTCTAAGTGTTGTGTTGGTTTTTTCACATGGGTGAGAAAAAAAACAACACTTGCATGCTTAGTTAAGTCATCTAAACAACACTTGGATTTCTTTGTGGAGATGATCCATCCTCCACTGTTGTCAAATGGGGGTGTAGAATCAGGTGTCCCTTTGTCACTAGTCTTTCTAGAGTGCTTACACCCCGAAGAATGGGGCAACAATGCCTCTCAATCCATATATGTTTATGTGTATATACAAATTTGTGACAAGAAACAATTCTAAGTGTTGTGTTGGTTTTGTCACATGGGTGAGCAAAAAAATAACACTTTCATGCTTAGTTAATTCAACTAAACAAGACATAGTTTTGTGAGTTGATTAGATAACCAAATACACATGCAACAAGAAAATACAACTAAAAACAACTAAGAAATAAATGTTAGAGAATCTTGCAAGAACTAGAACCATGAAAAGAAAAACAATGACCAAAATATAGCTACCAATGGATCAATATATTGATAGGATAAACACCGTAGAGAAAGGCATGGACTTATGAGTCCCCTATTCCTCCTTGGGAGGGCTCTTGAGTTCCCTAATAGTGAGATATTCTCTTCATGCAATGAAAAGTGACAATGGTGAAGAAATAGAATGCCAATTCCCTCATGAGGTGAGTGGAATGGCCCTTGCCATAATGCTTGAATGATTCAAAGAGAAAAGAGGATTCTCAAAGAAGAATTCTCGCAGCATAACAATACCTTGAAGTTCTTATTTTTCTAGCACACCCATGGAGCATATTTATAGTGTCCATTCATGGACATATACAACTGGTTCATAGTGTGAACAAGAGGCCTTTTAGGGCACTTCCTAGCCCTTAACCAACCTCGAAGCTAGATATCACTTAGATCTGAGTGTCAAATCGCATTGGGGGTCGAACTAGAAGTGGTTGAGAGGCCAACAATATTAATAAATGCATCTTTCATGAGGAGTGCACAAATTTTCTTGTAGATAGTCGTGCATCTTGCGCACAGTGTGCGTTGAGGGCTATGTTAGCCCACGCTCCCTTTGGTGAATTTGCACACTTCAATTTTTGAAACAAGTGTATAGTTTTTGTGCCTTTTGATGGGTTTTGGTGTTGTAGGTGTACTAATTTCTAATGGATTTGATGTCTTTCTTCAACCATTGTGTGGAATGTTGTTGATGGTTTTTCAGTGAGAACAGGTGTGACCGAGGGCTCATGTCCATGACCCTAAAAAAATCATGGCTAAGAGTCGAGCGTATAGCCTCGAGACTCGTCAAAGGATCCATACAACCAAAACCTTGGAACCCTTCACTAGGTCCGAAAGGATCTAAGGAAATTCTGAGTTCAGAACTCCAAGAGTTTTGAGCTCCAAGATGTTATGACTCCACAAACTTCAAAACCAACTGAAGGAAACCTACTGGTATGATTACTAGCGAGGGTGATTGACATGTCACGGTTCCCTTAACCATAATCATGGGATATGTCCCACCGCTAAAACCTGACCCACTTACTGGTCATGAAGTAATGCAAGCCATAGATCTGAGGATACTCAGGATCTTCCCTGACCATTGGATCTACGTCATGGTGAGTTTGGAATTGACCACTTTGAGAGAACATAGGTATCATAAAACCAAAACTACCAAATGTCTAAGTTGCGAATTAATGTGGGTCGTCTATCTAAGGACACTTCGAGACCCCTCATGACCGTTTGATCATGGGGGTGTACGTATCCCATCGAGAGAACATGGGAGTCCACGTGTCAAGAAACGATGATGACATCCATGGAAACCTTGGGGCATAGGAAAGAGATGTCGACAACCTGATGCATGTGCCAGGAATCTTGAAAATGTGTTTCGGGTTGATAGGTGTCCCTCTAGGAGTGGCCTAATATTGAGACCTAGGGACCTTCGAGCTAGAGTTGTGGGCCGTGGATCTGAGGAGTCCATTGAGAACCCCTCCTAGATGTCTAATCAACTAGTGGAAGGATTTGTGTAGAACACTTCGGCAAAGTTCTACTCCAGAAGGAAGGGAGTGTTAAGTGGGTAGAACCCATAAACATCGAACTTGTGAAATGATGAGAGACGTAGATACGGGGACACTTCAAATTACTTCTTGGCCATTGGATATACACCGTAGTCAGTTCGAAGTTGACCACTCTAGGAGAAAGGGAGTGTTAAGAGGGTAGAACCATTGAACACCGAAGTTGCAAAGTAACACAAACCATCGATCCAAGGATGCTTCTGGATCCCTCCTGACCATCGGATCTAGATCGTGGTCAGATCGTAACTGACCACTCTGGGAGAAAATAGGATGTTACACAATGGATCCCTCGAATGTCGAAGTTGCGAAGCAACGAAGGCTGTAGATATATGGATATATGTGGACCCGTATCAACTGTAGGATATAAGGGGTAATGGGAGACTACTGGTAGGAGTTTGGACTTCGAATCTCCAAGAGATATCATAGGTAGGAGAAGCTAGGGACTCCCAGTGGCTGTCAGTCCAGATTGACATGGCACACTGACATCACCTATGGTGATGTGGACCTGTATTCAACATGACACATATCACCTTGATTTAGGATTTTTACAGACCTTATATATCCATTAGAGAGTTACACGTGTCACCCATTGATGGGGCCACGTGACCTCTCTGCCCTTTGCCATGTGTCATCTCCCTGGCGCATGCTCACTTAGCCAAAATATGGTGGAGTACCTGGGACTCTAGGAGTTCGATACTTCGAGAAGATTGGGAGGCTGGAACGTTGGGGTTAATTCGACCAAAGGCCTGGACCCACCTCCACCTTCCTCTATGTTTAATGTGCCACTACGTGTAAGTGTGGACCCTTCAAGAGTTTGGGATTTTAGAACTACGATGGCCTGGGTATAGTATTTT
>JASDQU011505152.1:8927-21719 GCA_032191745.1 Picea mariana | reverse complement strand
AAAAACAATAATGAGTCATATTTACATCAAACAATATTGGGTCCATTACCCAAACCTTTGTGCTACGAGGCTTTCTTCAAGGGTTGACATCAATAAAAACCAACCTTAATCAACATGGCCATCTCAGAAGACAGTGGCATTCTAACTAGAAAAAAACCGGAAACCTTTGATCAAAGGTTCACTGAATCATTTCGTTTGCAACAAATCTTTCTTCACATTTCTCTTCGAGCACAAGGAAGATGAAGATTTAATATTCTGTAGTGGTCCATATTTCCTTGGAGTGAGAGGCATGTATTTCAATAAATGGACCCTTGATTTCAATCCAGAAAACAATGTTCCCACTACAATTCCAGTCTAGGTGTGGCTCCCTCTCCTTCCTCTGCATTGTTGTAGCGATGATTCCCTTAAAAGCATTGGTAACTTTATTGGTTGATTCATAGACAGGCTAGAACCCAAGGAAAACCTCTTCTCTTGCGTTGAAATTTGAATAGAGGTTTATCTGGAGAAAGGAGTACCCGAGGCAATGATAATATCCTTGGATAATTGACAACATGTCCAGCAGTTGGATTATGAACAATTTCCCCTCAAGTGCAAGTTGTGTCATGAATATGGGTACTTTGCAAGAAATTGCAAAAAGGTTGAAGCAACTCCTCCAAGCAACGAGCGTGAAGAAAAATGGCAGGTGGTCTCAAAAAAATGGGTATCAACGGGAATAAGGCACAATTTTCAACTGAAACCTCCAATGGGGGTTCAATAACCTTGGCCATCGAAATGAAATCACCCATGAAATAGAATGCAAACCCTTATCAAAAGGCAACCATATCCTCATCGAAACAGTTCGAATATTTATCACAACTAGAAGAAATCGCAGAAGAGAGAATCCATATCATTCCTGGTGCTAGGACAAAACCCACCGGGAAACCTTTAGTCCAAATCAGCTCCCAGTCAAACCCAAAATTGAGTGGCATTCCCCTACAACACAAAGGAAATACGACGATCATCTTTGAAAGTTCGATGGAAACAAGCATTGATCCAATAGAACCAATGCCAAAATATTAGGACGCATTCAAGACGCAAAAATCACATTCTCATATGTGAAATACAACTCAGAGACGAAGAGCCTAAGTGAAGAGGGGCAAGACGATCAGGCCTCAAAATAATACATGTTGCAAAAGTCGAGACGACAAGCCTCAAAGGTCATCCAGGAAGAAGAAACTAAAAAATACACTCTTCTAGGGTTACAAAAAACCCTTCCAAGTATGATAGTAGGGAGAACTAGGAATTTGAAACCTCGAAGTGGAAATGTTGTGACGAAAGGAAGTTCCCTTTCAAATCCATTAAAATAATGATTGTGGTCTCTTGGAACTATAGGAAGTTAGGCAACACCCTAAAGCCCCTCATTGTCAAAGACTAGATAAAATCATAAAAGACTAGTGTCCTCCTTTAGGAGACCAAGATGAGAGCAGACGAAATTTCAAATATAGGGAAACACCTTTGGAAGTCAAGTAACCTCATTATATAAGATGTCAGAGGAGATTTAGGAGGACTCTGCACACTTTGGAGCGAACAAGAGGTAAGACTTAAACATCATATCAAATCTCAGCCTTGGATTCTAACTAAGTTCTATCATATGTATAGTGGTTCTATATTCACAATAATAAATGTATATATTTCAGTCAACCTGATTGAGGTGGATATTGGTGGCCACCCACCTATTCCAACTGGATCCTCTTGACATTTTTTAGTTCAGCACGTGGCCACCCACTTATATGTGGTCAATGCTTTCTCTATGGTCATTTTTGTGGTTAGTGCTTACTCTATCCATCATTTTCTACTTCTTTATTGACTCCTCCATGTGTTCTACTTCTTCATTTCTAATAGATTCAATTTTCAAAGATGAAAAATGCTCATCACTTTTTGTTAAGAATCCATCCCATGAAATCTGATGTAGTTTCTTGACCAAAGTATCACATATGAGTAACTTCACAAGCCCAAAGTATCACATATGTGTTACTTTGACCCTGATCGAAGAGTAATCTATATTTGATTGTGTTGTTGGCAAGAAACAAAATGACTAATTTTGTTTATGAGGAAGAGGACTTGAATTTTTTTATAGGAAATTATAGTTCTATGTAATAGACTAAAATCCATTTGGAAGAATGGATGGTAGAATTTATTTAAGGAATAAAATGTTGGGAAGTGCGTTGATGGCATTTGTGCAAGAGGATATCCTTGTATTGCAATGTTTGTGGCAAGGATTTGATAAAGGGGAGCGTTGAGAAGGGGAATGAGACAACAACAAATCATGTTTAGGAAAAAGTGATCTATAGAAGAAAATGAAATTTGTTTACAGAGAAAGAAAGTTGTGGAAATAATTAACGATCTTCGCAACATTACTCCTCTATTAGTGGGGTGATCTCCTCTGTCATCCGGCGCACTCATTCATGGAACTTCCAATTCAACCACCAAAAATGTCATGCACTGACCCTGCATAGTGAGCAATGAATGGGGCCAACGTTGAAATTTCTTCAATATGTGCCTGTATGTATCAAAATTTAACATGGTTAGACTAGATACATGCCTTGACGGTATGGAAGGGTTTCAAGACTCAATGATATATGATGCCATACAGAAAAATTTTGAAAAAATTTCAACGTTGGCCCCATTCACAGGTCATCGTTGTCCACCATGTACTCTAGCCCTAGTACAATGTCTTTTAATAGTTGGTTCCTTTCAAATTCAACTGATCAGAAAATTAAAACAAAACGAGGATGAGATGAGACAATATATAGTGCCGCTCTGTGAGTGATCTTTGAGTATAAGGGAAAATATATCTTCCATGCCATACAAAACACAAGGGAAAATGTTTCATTTATCTACTCAACAATCCCTTGAGCATCTCCTTCCTTTTCAGTGCCCTCATGTAGGCAGAAATAGTCCAATCCATTAATTGATTTATGGGAAACCTAGTGGAGTATTGCCTTAGCTCTTAAATAATTAATAAGCAACTATTTCATGGGCATGGGGTTAAAGGTTTTCTAATTTTCCTTGCCTCTATGCTTATCTACAACCATCTATCTCTCTTCCAAGGTTTGTTATTCCGTCATTATTGCATTAGTTTTCGTCATTTCTAAATTTGGAATATTGAGTAACTAAGGGGAATATAGTGTGGGGGTTATGTGAATAATGGTGAGAATTATCACAAGAGAATTCCATGAGGTAGGATAATTCATGAATGACTCGCACTTATTGAAAATGTTTAAACTCCCTATTGATGTGGGGATTTCTCTAATGTTGGAGGATATCAAAGATGTGTCATTGCGACTAAGTGGACATATATTGGTGAGAACGATGTCATCAACTCATCATCTTCACTCACAGATTCTTCAAAGGACGATGTCATCAGCTCATCATTTTTATTACTATTGTCATTCACCCACCACAAATGTCATCTTGCACCGACCCCACACTGTGAGCAGTGAATGGGAACACCGTTGAAATTTCTTCAAATTGTGCATGTATGCGTCAAAATTCGACATGGTTAGACTAGACACATGGCTTGACAGTATGGGAGGGTTTCAATACTCAAGGATGTCTGATGTCCACACATAATCTTTGAGATTGTCCACATTTGCATCAACGTTCATCATGTTGCACCTATCATTAATCCGGATTATTTTCGGCACGAAATAAAAGCGGAGATATAACACAGAAATATTCATAGATATTGCAAGAGAGACAACAATATAACAGAGATATATCGTAAATATAACAAGAATCACAGATATACAATAATACACGATTTCTATTAATGAAATAAATGTACAAAGAATGTAAAAATACAGAGTGAAAGACTCGCTAGAATGGTGGCACCTTATC
Source organism: Picea mariana (assembly GCA_032191745.1). Lineage (NCBI taxonomy): Eukaryota > Viridiplantae > Streptophyta > Pinopsida > Pinales > Pinaceae > Picea > Picea mariana. The sequence continues at coordinate 17,840 of JASDQU011505152.1, read as the reverse complement.
TCTGAGAAGAGATGTGATGGCTACTCGCATCCGTAAGAAGATGTTTATAAAAATGAGGCTCTAAGGGCCTTATTAACATAAGAAAAATCCAAAACCCTAACCCCAGAAGATGAAAAGCCAAAAGGTTTGCGGGCCCCGATGGAGGTAGTTGATACGTCAACTTCTCGGGGGCGTAACTTTTGCATATGATCTCTGTTTGGGGCTCTCGATACACCGTTAAAAAGATCTATCCGAGGACTACAACTTTTGTGTGAGAAACATCAAAGGAAATTCCATGTTTCTCCTTGTTTTCCAAAAAAAAACGTCATTTAGGGCCTCAAAACGGCTCGGAAGTTAAAAACTGCTAAAAATAGTAAATTACCAAAATTACCAGAAAATTGTTTTGAGCCAGTTGGAAAAGGTGGGTGACCACTGATATCCACCTGGATCAATCATTTTCATCATTCGTCATTCCCTTCTATAGAATCTTTGTCAGAACTATCTTGAACTCTGTCATGGAACTTCAAATACACCCATCACAATTTTTTTCCACTGACCCCACATAGTGAGTAGTGAATGGGGCCAACATTGAAATGTTTTCAATTTGTGCCCATATGCATTGAAATTTGACATGGTTAAACTAGATAGTTTCCTTGAAGGTATGGTAGGGTTTCAATACTTAAGGATGTTTGATGTCCCTGCATAATATTTGAGATCATACATGTTTGCATCAACGTTCAATATAATGGATGTCTCATAGTGAGCATAGTGAAAGGGGTCTGCCTCGAAGGTGAATGAGCATAGTGAAATTTCTTCCACCGACCCCACATAGTGAACAGTGAATGGGGCCAATGTTGAAATTTCTTCAAACTGTGCATGTATGCGTCAAAATTTGACATGGTTAGACTAAACACATGCCTTGATGGTATGGGAGGGTTTTAATACTCAAAGAATATCTCCGATGTCCCGACACAATATTTGAGATCGTCCATGTTTGCAACAACGTTCATAATGGGGCGTCTCATATTTGTCAAATGTCATTTTTTCCATTCGTAGAATCTTTGTTGGAACTCTCTTGAAATGTCATGGAACTCCCAATTCAACCACCAAAAATGTCATGCACCGACCCCGCATAGTGAGTAGTGAATGGGGCCAATGTTGAAATTTCTTCAATATGTGCCTGCATGCATCAAAATTTGACATGGTTAGACTAGACATATGCCTTGACGATATGGGAGGGTTTCAAGACTCAAGTATGTTTGATGTCTTGGCCACATAATCTTTGAGATCGTCCATGTTTGCAACAATGTTCATAATGGGGCGTCTCATATTTGTCAAATGTCGTTGTTTCCATCCATAGAATCTTTTTTGAAACTCTCTTGAAATTTCACGGAACTTCCAATTCAACCACCACAAATGTCATGCACCGACCCCGCATAGTGAGCACTAGTGAATGGAGCCAACGTTGAAATTTCTTCAATATGTGTCTGTATGCATCGAAATTTGACATGGTTAGACTAGGTGCATGCCTTGACGGTATGGGAGGGTTTCAAGGGTCAAAGATGTATGATGTCATACAAAAACATTTTGAAAAATTTTCAACGTTGTCTCCATTCACAGGTCATTGTTTCCCATCATGTACTCTATCCCTAGTATAATGTCTTTTAATACTTGTTTCCTTTAAAATTTGACCGATCAGAAAATTAAAACGAAACGAGAAGAGCCCTAATACAATGTCTTTTAATAGATGTACTATAGCCTAGAAAACCCACAAACCCTTTCTGAAGTGTCGTTATTATAGCAAACTTGTCGCAACATCCATAAAATGAAACATATTTATAGATTTTATAACGTCGCAATTCCGATGGTCATTAACCAAATCAAAGTTGACTTTGTCAAAATACTAGGTGACCGTTGGAGGGAGAAAACCTAGTTTCCACAACATCACAACTGCGACAACTATCTTCACAAACGTGGCAAGAGAGACGACTATTTCACAAACGTGGCAAGAGAGACGATTGTGTGGCAAACATGGAAAGAGAGATGATAATGTGGCAAGAGAGACGTCAACATGACAATAGCGACGTTATCGAGCAATATGGAGAAAAAAATCCTCTATTTTTCGGCAGTATGGCCAATTTTGTCCATAACGCCGCAAATAGAACGTCGAAATTTTTACAATATGTACTAGTGAGAAGAGGAAAAACAAAAACAAGAAATTAGAGTATGTGAACTTACAAAGCTTATTACCTGCAACCCAAGTTCTATGAAAATAATCCAAGAATTTTTTCTCATTTGCAAAATCAATGAATCCACATGCTCGACCACTGATTCGGCATTGGGGAAAGAGTTCATAATATAACTTAACCTATTGAGCATAACATTTTATTGCTCTAAAGTAGAGGCCAACCTATAAATATTTGTTTCCATGCCCTCCATACATGCCAAATACATGATATCACTCGACACTATGTGGCCCTTCTGTAGGATTCAATGCATTTATGTGAGATAATCTTACAAAATAAATACAAGTCACAAAAAAATAAAATGAAATTTACCTCAAAGCATCGATTTCTTCCAATGCTTCATCAACTATGAATGCATTGACTTTCCAATCAAATCGAACTTGATAGCACATTTCCATTAGCGACTTCAACCATGTCACAATATCTAATGATGTATTTTGGGATGTCACAACCCATGCAACTGGTACCCCGCTTTGTTGGTCGTCAAAGGCCACAAGGATTTCCAATTGATACTGTGATATTCAATAAAACTCAAAGTCAAATTTTAAGCTATCAATCACAATGAATCACAACCCAAAAAATCATTTATTAATGAATCATTCAAATTCACCTTACTCCATATTTATTGGTATTGAAAGTTGAATCCATTCCTATTAAACTATCATGAGATGGTTTGATCATTCTCTCCAACATCCATATAGTTTGAATGAAAATTATAAAAGGAGCATTTAGACCATTAGGCCTCTAAAAAAAGAAAAAAATCATCTGGTGGTCATTTCTGATACCAGAGGTTAACACTCATTTCATCTTTCTTGTCAAGTTGATATTTTCCCTTCATCAAGCGGTTATAAATATTTACAACATATTTTCTAGTCAAGAAAAAATCTCTATCACAATCTTCCAGATCCATGTCAACATATCGTTCAATGTGATTTTGATATACAACATCACTTGGCACTTTCATAAAGAAGCGATTTTCTACAGAAGAGACCATTTCTCTTGACAACCTAGGTTTACGCAAGGACCTAGCCCCCCAGACTTGTCAAATCTACCATGACAAGGCCATCCTTCCTCATCTTCGTGCTCATATGTGTTGTATGTAAGTATTGTTATGTTAGGGTCCTTATTCATTACATTCACTATAAAGTGGCATTGACATCCTCTCTTCTTTACAAATGACTCTTTGCATATATATGAACACATTCATCTTTTGTCTTACAGGCCATATGAACATGCGTAACTACACTACAAATTACAACACCTTAACACAAAATCATATATATCCGCTCATGAATAACCATTTTTTTATCATATATATGTCAATTCATAAGATGCATGCACCAACTAAAACGAAAACTCATTTAGAAATGCAAGAGCCATGTGATTGTGAAATACTTACAGCTCATATATTTTGTGACGATTATCACTTTTTGTTGGGGTTTTTTCACTATGGGTAAGAAAGTACAAGGAGTATCGAGATTGCTTTCTTCCCATATAATAAAATCATGAACTCTACCTAAATGGATTCATGAAATACGATCAAATAAAGGACTATCTCGTCTATATACATCAGTCCGGGTTAAATCTTTGCTAGAAAAGGTTGACTTGTCTTTTGTGTCTTAGACCTCAAGGCCCATTATAATATTCCATTTGTTTTTTCTACCCATTTTGTATGGATACCTAAAAACAACATTTTATCAAGGGTTAGATAACCAATATTTTACAATCACAAATTTAGAATAAATAGAGAATCAATATTTTACAATCATGTTGAATGCATAATGTAGAGAGAACAAAGTTTTTACAATAAGGGATGGCAAATTTTAGAGACCCATAGAACACCATATTCAGGTAGCAAGGTTGTTTCGGAGTTTAACAGTGGATCCATAGTGGAAATAGTTTTTGATGGGAGCAGGAATGGAATTGAATCTTATGTTATACAGGTCTCTCCAAATGGAGAATTGTTTGTACTAGACTATGCAAAAAACAATATTCTTATAGTGACTCCTCCATTGTCACGATGTATGTGTGTCCACTTAAAATTGAGACTTCTAATTTTATTTCAGAAATAATATGATAACATTCATAGTATCTTGATCATTTACCTGGGTTTTATTTTCTAAATACATAAAAGGATTATACATTTATTCCCACTTTTGAGTTCCCGTGACTTTGTTTTATTCGTTTTCTACAGATAACAAAGCTTGGTTTGCTAGTTTGAGGCAGCAACAGGTCCTTGAGTCTCTACCTGCAAGGAGGAGGAGCAACCACAATTTTGTGGACATTTATAGGTTTATTGGAAAATATTTTGAGGGTTAGAACATGTATGTTACAGTCAACAGTTTGAGGCAGATTTAAGGTTGTTACAACCAGCCAAGAGGGCAGTTTTGAGGGATGAACAACTAGCAGTTTTGAGGGTTGAAGACAAGGCAAGGCATGCAGTACAACATTATGCATCTCACATAAACAAAATTAACTTTTGTCATTGCACAAACAAAAACTTCCAAGTCATTGATTTTACATCAAAATACTATATTGAGATGCATAATGTTTATGTGAGAAATAAGCCTCTGGATTTTGAAATTAATACCCAGTACGTATGAAGAATGTGGGTAAGAGGAAAGACAAATGGGTTTTATCCCCACAAATTAACCCACTAATAAATCACTTACAAAACTAGAAAATAAGTATGGAAAATAAGTGTTTTAAGAGATTGAAATATAGTTCAGTGCAATTCCCTTAGGGTTAAGATGGATTTACGCAGAGCACCTAAAATTTTAACCATGAATCTATTTATTTCTAAATTAATGACGAGTATATCTGAAGCATAAAAAAACACTACTTTTATCACAGATCCGGGAATGCATAAACAAACACAGTAAAATATAAATTTTCTTACCTTAACTCGAGTCAAGTTGTGATGCGGGTGACAATGTCGTGATTTGACGAATCTCCAAGGAGGTATCCAAGTGATTTCTCTGTGAATGGAGAGAAATGGTAGGCATGGACGAGGAATGGTGGGCACATTCGTTAGCTAACAAGTATTTATTTGGGAAGAAATCAAAATCGAAAGCGAAATCAAATCAATTTAAGAGGGTAGGTAATTACGACGTGGGTTGAAGGCGAATTGAATGCAGGTTGACGAAAATAGGTGGCGGCATCGGTCGGGTGCGGGAAAAGTTGACCACCAAAAGGGGTTCATCGAGAGAGGGGACAAGAATGGGCAGGGGGCATCTTATTTTCATACACGAGATTGGTACAATTGAGAGAGGGGACAAGTCACCAGTCGAAGTTTCGTAGTTGGGATTTGTACATGTAAAATGATGGCCAACAAAGGTGCACTTCGTTTGGGTTTTAGCCTACACCATTCAGACATCAGTAGGCATGCATACTTATTTCCCCTACACAATCGATAGAGTGATCATGGCATTCACTTGGGATGGAATATAAGACATAATTGCATACAAGGTTGATAATTTCCCTTGCCGCCAACTCTATATTTCGTAAGTTTTAGGATGCACTTGTTATATATGCCGTCACCTCATTGCCAACTCTACATTTCCTAAGTCCTACTATGCACATGTTATCTATGCTTTCACCCTGCATTTTCTTGTCATCCTCATCCTCTCAAGAATCCACAAAGATGAACGAGGCCCTAATGATCCTTGAATGAACCCATAATACCAATTGATTGAGAGCCCAAACCATAGTCGTGGGAGCACACTCCAAATTCCAAAAATCCCAATTTAGAGAAGCACGGTTTCCCTATATCATGAGAAGCATATACACCCTCATTCTTAAAATATCGTCCTCTCTTTTTGTAGTGAACTCTACCTCGCACTCGTCGGAGACCCTCCTAACTCCCCAACATATCTATTATTGTCATAACCATTTCTAGATCCACGCCATTTCCATCATGATTCTGCAAGAAGTCTCCTCAACGAAGGCCCAATTTAGACTTAAAGAATGGGTAATGGATTCAATGTTCCACCACCTTATCCTCTTCACACCCACTATTTTCCAAACATCACCTTATCCTCCAAACACACGTCAGCCTTCTAATTTACTTCCTTTTCACCCCATTCTAGGGATCTTTTAGTGGAATTTGATAGGGGTCAAACTCCCACCCCATTCTAGGTATCTCGTAGTGGAATTTGATAGGGTCAAATTCCCTCCCCCACCAACAAAATCATTGAACCAATTATCACATAGGTGGTCTTGATTTCTTGGATCAATCACATGGATTTGGATTTTATCATCGAGACAATTTAGACATTTTTGGTTCAATAACAACTCCTTAAATGAAGGTTTACACCTCCTCTACCATTCTCTTAAGATGAAATACCTATAATGTGTAATTGAAAAAATATATCATCTACTTACTACTTACTAGAATCTTACTTACTACTTACTAGAATCTCAATCAACCTCTGTTGAGTGCATCATCTACTTACTCTAGAATCTCAATTATCCTATGTAATGGGACTAACAAATTCTCAATGAAGGGGGTAGAAAGAAAAGGGGGTAGTGAGCAAAAGGAGTTGAGATTTTCGCGAAGAGATATGGCCATGTTCCTTCTAAGTTGGATATGCGATTTGATTCTATTCAATCCCCCATACTAACAAAGAATTCAGTAAATCTCTTGTCAAAGACAAGCTGGATTACAAGTGTTTCAAATCCAAAATGCAACCATAAATTTAAAAAATTCAAGTTAACAAATAACATTTCAAGTGGAATTATTAGATTTGAAATCTTGCTTTAGTTTGGAACTTACACAATAAAATTATTATAATAAACAGACATTTCTTTATTATTTTAAAGAATTGTTGTACAAGGTTGTACTATGAAAAGATAGTAATTTGAAACACTCTTCATATACTCTAGAAGACACAATAAGAAATAAAATCAACAATCTTCTCAACAAATTTAGATAATATGCCTAGTACAGTGCAAATATGCCTAGTACATCATCAATGCATATATATATTGAAGTCGTTGGAATTACTTTGAAAATGGAGGGACTGATCAATCCACCTTCATGCCCTCATTCCAAAAGAATGAAAACAAAACCATAACTTCACCCCGTTTGATCCAATTTCTCTTCCAAAATCTCCGCGCGGGGCAACCGCATTAACCACTCTCATGACACCCTCTTTTCTCAAGAAAATTCCACTGTATTAGATGCTTATTCGGAAGGTAAAGTCCCAAATTCTAAAAATGAAATCCATTCAATATCTAGCCAATTTGGTAAACTTAAGTTTGGGAAATAGTTCATAGTAATTCAAAAATTCAAATTCAAATATTTACTTGGGATCTCGATGGCTCAAGCGCCAAGCAAGGTGAATTCTAATCATTGCAAATTTACCTTTACCTCCCAGGATTATCATCCGAAATTGAACACAAAAGGAACATAAAATTAATTTGTGCTCATTTAGTAAATAGCAACATCAACATTCAACATTAACCTGCTAATGCAAGGGATTATAGGTATGCCATCTCATTATGGCATAAATAATGCTTATGAATAATGAGGAAAGAAATTAAGTTTTTATTTAAATAAATGGAATACATTAAGGAAAGCAATTGTTAGTTTTTATTTAGATAAATGGAATACATTTAAGGAATTCCCTGTTAATCAGATCATTAATACTGCCAAAAGCAATGACCTACCAATAAGATAGTAAACACTGTCAAAAGCAATTGTTAGTTTTATTCCAAATACGTATATTTTGTGCAAATGCACGCCTTGCTAACAAGTGAAGATTAAGATAGATTGTTAATGAAGATCAAGCATACTATTGCTAATTTCACTAGCAATGGAATTGCTATGGTAATAAGATTATAAAAATACATAAAACAACAGAAGATGCAACGCCCCTTTGATGTAAAGGCCATTACCAGAGACTTCAAAATGTTGATGTAAATGCAATAAAGGTATCATAACAAGGGAAGGTATTTGTCCTCGATTGAAGATGTAACACCACTCTAGATATAAAGGATATTGACAAACAATTAAAAAGGCAGAAGTAAATGCAATAAAGGTGTACCATGACAAGGGAAGGATGGAATGATATGACAAAGATGAGACAAAAATGACCAGAAAAACAATTAAAATTATAATAGACATGGTCTTGAGATAACTAACTAGGCAAACACAACCACTAATCAGTTTTAATCAACAAATAAATATTTCCAACGTAGTTACATTTCAAGGATGCAGTGCTTCAAAAAACAATGAACAATTACTACACGAGTTTAAGCACTGTGTAACAACACCTATAAGCTACAACCAGGTGTTTCAACAACTGTTTCAGCACATGTTTCAACAAACAATAAAGAGATATTACAACAAAAACTTAAGTGAACCACTCTTGCATCATAAACAAAGATCGATACTCTGTTCTACAACCACCTTTTCAACATGTGTTTTAGCAGAGAGTAAACAACTATTACAACAAAAACATAGTTATAGAGAAACAAGGGAATTATAACAACAAACTAAAAACTCGTATTACAACAACAAAATAACTTAACTGAATCATTCCCTGCAACAGTAAATCAACTCAGTACTTATGTACTAAATCTAAATATCATGATACAACAAAACAAATTACTCTGTAATAAATATGAACATTAACATGAGCTTACAAACTCAGAAATAAAAATGAATAGAGCATAAAATCCCCTA
>JASDQU011505151.1:9924-22863 GCA_032191745.1 Picea mariana | reverse complement strand
TAAAGAGGAAGCCATCAGTAAGGCCCAACAGTATGACCTCATCTACGCACAGTCAAGGTACTTATACACGGGACTTCCCAATCTTCCAAAACCTGTGCCATTTGGCCAAGACAAACCTGGGATGTCTCACTCAGCAGACGGACTAATAGGTGCCACCACACACCATGGTCCACAACCCCAACCACCACCGATGTATGGAACACCTCAATACCCTCCGGCATATGGGGGCACTTCTTATTACCCCCCACCCCCTTATCAACAGCCATACCCTGTTGCTATACCTCCACCCATCAGTGGACCACCATCGGCACCTCCCATACATCCACCTATTCCCACAAACAGTGGTACTCCCTCAACATCAGCTTATAGTACTAGTGAAAGCACTATGCCTTCCTATGTACCTTATGGATCGGTACCACCACAAAATCCATACTTCCCGTTTCCTAGTCCTCCACAACCCATGGCTCCCCCACATCCACATGCGGGGGTAAATTTTGTTCAACCTTTTGATGCTCAACAATACCAAAATTTTGAACAGTTGAACACAGCCAATCCGACCCATCCATCGAACAATGCCAAGAAGAAAGGACGGAACAGGAATAAAAATAACCCAGGTCAAGGCGGGAATCAACCCCCACAGAACCAACCAACTGAGGGCAAGTAGAACCAAGGGAACCAACACCCCCAAGGGGGCAATAATAACAACAAACGCCAAGGGCGGAACAATGTTAAAACCATCTTCCCTTGTTCCCTTTGTGGTGAGTTTGGTCATTACACTCACCATTGCCCCCAGATTGCTGATTTCAAACGGTTGAAAGACTCGGGTAGTCTTCCCCATTCTCCTGCACAAACTGCCCCTCAGTAGGCACCACAACAATACGTGCAACAACCCCCTCCCGCCATGCTGCAAAATCCTATTCCACATCAAGGTGTGATAAACACTCAACAGGACACACAGCATCCCCCACCTCAGGTAGGACAATACCACAACCCCAATAATCTAGCAGAGCGTACAATTCTCCTCACCAGTGAGGAAGAAATCCTTCTGCAAACGTGTAATCATCAGTATCATGCCCCCTCTAAGTCTACTCCCGTCTCTCCAGAGACAAACGCTACACCGACGGGGCCCCCGTTGGTGATCCCTTTCCCTTCTGCCGAACCACCACTGCGCATCCCTCGCATCCCCTTGCACAGGAATGTCCACAACCCACAAGCTAGGGCAGCTCATAACTATAGCTTGGTAGACGACTTAGCACAATCCCCAGCTGCCATTTCAGTCTTGGAAGTCCTCCAGACTTGTCCTACTTAGAAGAAGTCACTACTTTTTGCCTTGGGGGCAGTCAACCCTACAGATACTCGACTCATCACCTTTGATCTTGATAGCGGAGAACCTCGTCTTCCCGCCTTGATCGCTTTTCAAATACCAGTGAAAATACGGAACATCACAGTTCATCGGTGTATCATCGATGAAGGTGCATCTACATGCATTATGTCCAAAACAGTATGGCAGAAACTTGGTTCCCCAGAACTCATACCCTCTGCCATCACATTACGAGCTTATGACAGACGACCATCCTCTCCCGAAGGGCTCTTCCAAAACATCCTCGTTGAAATCAGGGGCAAGACTATCCTCATCGACATAGAAGTTATCGACGCTCCACTCAATTATAATATCCTATTCGGTCATAGCTACATGTACTCTATGAAGGCAGTGGCATCTTCTATCTTTCGAAAAATGATGTTCCCCCACAATGGGAAGATCGTTACCATTGACCAAGTCTCACATTATGAGCCTAACCCATCTGCCAACCTCGATAACATTCTCCCTCTCATCCACACCAACCAAGACGCATATCCACTCGTCGAGATGGGTCCTAGGATTTTTAAAGATCCATCCTTGTCAGGGACGTACCATGGAGCACCACCACTCCTTTATCCTGCTAATCAAGTATGCGTCATCTCATCTAACGGAACTCACACAAAGGATTCTCTTCCTCCTCAGGAGGCTTCAGTCATTCTTGATGTCCCAATAGTCACAGAACCACTCCCGCTGGAGCCTCCTGCGCACTCGTCGACTCCAACAGTCCATGAATCCACATCCCCTCAGGGGCATAGTCCCTTTTGGGAGACAGTTCCCCAACCCCTCACTCAAATTCCCTTCTTTTACCCTCCACCAGGTATAGAATCTTTTCAGGTAGCCGCAACGCTCACACTACCCAATATGGTGTTAGAAATCCCAGTATGAAATTTACACCCACCTGAGATGGTCCCTCGACCATCCCTTCCCCCATAGGAAGGCCTCCCCATGACAATTCCCGTCCTTACCCCCACTACCCCCATACTCACTAACCCCCCTGCTACAGCTGGGGGCAGGAGAAAGAAGAAGGAGCCCACTGCTCCACTTCCTCCATGCATCCCACCACCTTGCGCACTATGTGAGAAAGAGGGCCACCAAACCAAAAATTGTCCATCACTACCTGAATTACGGAATTTAATCCCTCTCAATCAAACTCCCACAATACCCGCCACTACTGCTAGTCCCACCCCTACCACCCCCCCCTCCAGTAGTAAAGGGTTGAGGACCAAATATGCTTGTGCTATCTGTTCAGAGTACGGCCATTATACCCATCATTGCCCAGCACTGCAATGCTTTCGGCAGACGTTAGCTGTTCTACGCCAGAATTTCCAGAACAACCCACACCCTACTATGTCCTCTCCAACAAATATCACTGACATCTGCTATGTCACCACTTCAGTCAATGAACGTATGAGATTCCCTTGCTCTCTCTGCGATTCATTAGCTCATTTTACATATTATTGTCCTATGATCCTTGAATACAGGCAACGTCAGTTGGCCCTGCTTCACCAACCCGCAGAGGCGATAATTGACATTACCTCGTCACTAGAGGATCTTCATGTCATTTCTCCCGAGCCCGGGGCACTCCCAACGCCTCCATGGTTCTTAAATGACTTCTCTGAGGATTTACCCCACAACCCCCCCAACTCTCCTGCTCATTCCCCTACAGACACTCTCCACCCAACCACCACGGGTACCCCTTAGTACTTCAATATATGGTTTATGTCGAGTGAACCCTCACCATCTCCTAGCATTGCTCCCTCTACTTCTCCCTTAGGGGGCAACCACACTATCACCGAGATCACTCCTCATGATCCCTTATATTCCCGTCGTTTCCAAAGCGACGAGGATATACTAGAAGAGCTACACCGCCCGGACTCTCCCTGGGACACACTACATCACCGTGCACTCTTCTCTCCACAGGAAGCCCCCATGCCTCCTAACCAAAACCCCATTTACACAATTGAAACCAAAGATTTTATCCCATCCGAGCCTATCGATTGGTTCAACAGTCCCATTCCTGCCCCTGATGCATTTGAAGAAGGCAACATGGCCAACATTTCCCCCACCATCAAAATCGACATTTCCATTAAACATGGCATCGTCGAAGAAATCACCATTGGAGCTGCTTGCACTCCTCAGGAAATCGCCGAATATAAAGCCCTCTTCCAGGAATATAGGGATATTTTCGTCTGGTCATACACAGAAATGCCTGGCCTCGATCCCTCTATTGTCGAACATCGCATCGACACCTAGCCCTACATCACACCAGTTTGCCAAAAACAGTGACCGCTGCACCCATCCAAAGCCGTGGCTATCAAAGCTGAAATTGACAAATTACGCGTTGTCGGGTTTATTTACCCCATCGCTTATACCTCATGGGTTTCCAACCCTGTACCCATCGACAAAAAATAGGGTACTATCCGCGTTTGCACAGACTTTCGTGATCTCAATAACGCATGTCCCAAAGACAACTTTCCAACGCCTTTCATCGATCAAATTATTGACGACTGCGTCAGCCACGAAGCTCTCTCCTTTATGGACGGATTCTCTAGCTATAACCAAATTCAAATCCACCCAGCCGATCAGCATAAAACCGCATTCACTACCCCATGGGGTACCTTTGCATATAGTGTCATTCCTTTCGGCTTGAAGAATGTTGGCGCAACTTTCCAGCGAGCGATGACATACATCTTCCATGATCTGGCTAAAATCATCCTCGCCTACTTGGACGACCTCACAGCTCGATCCAAGAAACGCACCCAGCATCTCGATGATTTACGAATCATCTTTCAGTGGTGTCGTCAGTGTAACATCCGCTTGAATCCTCTCAAGTGTGTGTTTTGTGTCACCGCCGGGTGCCTCCTCGGTTTTATTGTTTCCCAAAGTGGTATTACCGTGGACCCCCTCAAAGTCCAAGCTATCACCGAACTTCCACCTCCCCGGAATTTACAGCAACTTCAAAGTCTTCAGGGCAAAGCTAACTTTCTTAGACGCTTTGTCCCGGATTACGCTATACGTGCACACGGCTTCCTTCACTTACTACATCACGACATCCCATTTCACTGGGACAACCATGCCGAACAGTCATTTGACGATCTTAAAGCAGCGCTTTCAAATGCACCTTTAATTAGTGCACCTGACTATAATCGTGACTACATCCTCTACGTATCAGCATCAGCTATATCAGTAGCCAGTATCCTCATCCAGCTCGGAGATGACAATCGTGAACACAACATTTACTATGTCAGTAAGAACCTCTCAGGCCCACCCTTGAAGTATAAGCACGAAGAGAAACTTGCTCTTCCAGTTGTCCTTGCAGTCCAGAAACTGTGCCATTACATTCTGCTTCGCACCACAAAGGTCGTCATAGATTCCAACCCAATGTAGTACTTGCTCAGTCATCGGCAAGGTAACGGCAAATTCACTCGATGGATCATTATCCTTCAGGAGTAAGACCTCGAGTTCTCAACACCTAAGAGTAAGAAGGCCCTCGTTCTCGCCGAACTTGTCACGGCCCTCCCCTATGACACCACCAGTGCCCCCGTCAATACCGATTTTCCCGACGAACATCTCTTTTACATCACTTCGGATGATCCTTGGTATGGCGACCTTCTCGTCTATCTCCGAACTCAAAAGTTCGGTAACCATCTTTCATGGGATGATCGTCGACGTATTCGCCACCAGGCACCCCGCTACCTTCTCATCGGAGACATCCTATACCGACGGGGCGTCAACACCATTCTTCGTCGATGCCTGACTATTGACGAGGCCGACAGAGTCTTAAACGACTACCACAACGGCGCATGTGGGGGCCATCTTTCGGGTATATCCACAGCTCAAAATATTATCTGAGCCAGTTACTTTTGGCCTACCTTGTTTCACGATTGCATTCATGCCATGAAACGATGTGAGCAATGTCAGCTCTATGCCAACAAAGCCTGGGCTCCCCCCGCTGTTCTTCACCCTATCATTACAGCCGGCCCTTTTTGTAAATGGGGCATCGACTTTATGACTTGTAATCCCCCCTCCAGCAATGGTCACAAATACATTGTTGTCGTCGTTGATTACTTCACCAAATGGGCCGAAGCTATGCCCACTTTCAATAAGACCGCTGACACTGCAGCGTGTTTTTTCTTTAACCACGTCATATCCCATTTTGGAGTACCCCTCCAACTCATTTCCGACCATGGGAAACACTTTGAGAATGAGATCTTCGTCGAACTCTCATCTCGGTTAGGCTTCTCTCACGAGTTTGCCTCACCATATTACCCTCAGTCAAACAGACAAGTCGAGGCAGTTAACAAAGTCCTCAAGACCATGTTACAGCGCACAGTTAATAAACACAAAACCAATTGGCATCATATATTATTTTTTGTGCTATGGGTGTATCAAACGGCGGTGAAAACTGCTACTGGTTTCACACCATTCCATTTAGTCCATGGGGTCAAGGCAACTCTTCCCATCGAGTGCGAAATTCCCACCTTACGCACCGCAATTGAGCCATTACCTGACACTGCTCCAATGGAGCAGCGCTTGCTGAACTTGGAGTCTCTGGATGAAGATCGTCGGTCTTCCTTACAGAACAACGAGGCAGCTAAAAAATGATCCAAGGCTACCTTTGATCGCCATGTCAACCTTCGATCATTTCGCGAAGGCGACCTCGTCCTGGCTTATGATATCGCTCATGATGCCTTTGGCCACGGCAAATTCGAATCACTTTGGCATGGCCCTTACATCATCCAACATTACCTCACCAAAGGCGCATATATCCTGGCCTCTCCCGAAGGCCTCTCTCTCAAAGAACCCCTCAACGGGTTGTATCTCAAGAAATTTTATGCCTAAAAGTAGTCATTCTACTTTAGGTTATTTCTTTTCTAGTGTTTTTAATCTTTTTTCTCCTCCCCTCTCGTCTAAACTATCCTTTGTGCTATTGACAGATGCTTCCTCCACCATCCTACCACATTGGTTATGCCGACGGCACCAGCCGTTGGATGCAAAATCTTGCTTCGGCTGCTTGGGCTCTCTACACCCCCTCACATGAAATACTACATTCAAGCGGCATATGTTTGGGGCCAGCAACCAACAACCAAGCTGAATACACTGCGGTCATTGGCCTCCTGGCCGACGCCTAGCATCATCATATTCATCACCTTAGCATCTTCCTTGACTCTCAACTCGTCGTTCTCCAGCTCAACAATGTTTACCATGTACGTGATCCGTGCCTCTTTCGCAAATACCTGCAGGTTAGGCTTTTATCTCGACATTTTAATTCCATTACATTTACACATATTCCAAGACAATTGAATCAAACAAAAAATCAAATAGCTAACATGGTGTTAGATTGGCATATATCACATCAAGCTACACATACATAAACATCTCACAAATCCTGTCATAGCATATATATAGAATAGACATCATCAAAATCATCAGCAAAAAACACATGTAGACAACATCAGGATCTCAAAATATGTATACTCATATATATATAAAGGCCCATCAGGCCATCCGAATGTTTACATACAAAAATACATGTATCCGCAGGCCAATGCAGCACCTCGGTACACAAAATTGGTTCACCAGCCTAAATACAACCAAAAGATATACATCATGCACCACTCATGGTGCCTCTATCGCACCACCACCCGCTCCTCCCTCAGGAGGAGGTGGTGGCCCACCACCACCTGCCTCAAATGGTGGTGGCCCACCCACAGGACCCTCCTGCCCCGGCGGAAGGCGTCCACTCATCATAGCAGCAAGCACTGCTTCTCACCGCACTATCGCCCACCATGGTGGAGGTACCCCTACACACTGCTCCAGGAAACTCTCATCCTAGATGCGCATCCACATGCCCTCAGGAACATCCTGTAGAACCATCTCTAGACGATGGCGTATGTCATCATAATCCACTCCAGCCACCGCCGGAGGAGCGTGTGATGGCCCCACACCAAGGTCATCTTACCGGTGCCTCCTCGCTGCCCGCTCTGGCTCAGCTAGTCGCCCCACGGCACCCTCCCGCTGACGCCTCTCTCCTTGTGGTGGCCTCTTCGGCTCTCGACGAGCTGGAACTCTCTGCATCTCTACCTTGCGCCCGCGAGGTGCCACATCTGCATATACAAAAAACAACAACAACAGATAGTATCAGCATCTATATCATATACATATGGACTGATATCTCAAAAGACAAATCAAAAACGTACCAACATACTAAACATACCTCGATGGTCAAAAGCCTCCCCTGGAGGTAGCACCATGTCCGGGTCACCCCGAAAGTCCACCCCAGCATAGGGGTACCGGAGTATCACCTGCGGCATCTGTCGCCATATCCCTGCCGCCTCTGCTGAAAAGAAGTGGCCACCTTCGCCACCACCGTGACGAAGCAAAACTGTCGACCACCGCCGCAATCGCGGCTCTCGCGCCCCCGGCATCTCCAGTAAAACCCTCGGGCGCAACATCAGCACCCTCTCTAAGAACCAGGCCACCAGGATGGACCCAAATGCAAACTCTCCCACACTTGTGGACTGACAGCGATCCAACTGTGCTACCATCCGCGCGTGCAGCGTCAACCCCCAAGCGAACTGCTCACCGGCCACCACTCTCTCCAGCACCAAAATCTGGCCACCACTAATCCGCTAGGTCGCCAGCGACCCATATATCCGCACAATCATCGCTGCTATATAGCGATGCGCCAGGGAATCTATCGCCCCTATACTCACCACAGTCCTAGACAAAAAGTCCCAACCTGAGCAGTATCACTGGTCAATCGTGACAAGGGTTGTATCCCTAGGCAGCACAAGCTCTGTCGGTAGGGGCATTCCCCGAAAGGGGAGCCCAGTCAGAAAATAAATATCCTCCACCGCAGTGAAAGGGATCTGCTCTCCTCGCACGAGGAAGCAGTGCAGCTCCGGACTCCACATCTAGATCAGGAACTGCAATAAATACTCCTGTGCCCGTATCAACAGGCACTCAAAAAACTTTAGCAACCCACAGGTTGCCAAAGTCGCACGCACACCCGGCCCCTCAATGGCCACGGTGTCTCGCAACTGGGCCTAGTCTCACTCTCGCCATCGCACTGGCATTGTAACCATGGTCCACCTGCAGACAACACAGAGTCCCATATCAGCTCATGCAACCATCAACAACATCAAAAAGACTCATTTTTTTCCCTTCAACCTTGCCTCCTAGGCGCAGTTTTTGTTACCCACAGGCGCGCACACATGCACGCCTGTTCATCACACAGGCACACACACATGCGCGACTGTTCATCACACAGACGTGCATATATGCGCGCCTATTCATTACACAGGCGTGCATCAGTGCGCACCTGTTTGCTACACAGGCGCACCCCTGCGCGCGCCTGTTCACCATACAGACGCGCACAGGTGCGCACCTGTCAAAACCACAGGCGCACACTGGTGCACGCCTGTTCAACACACAGGCATGCCCTTCGGGCACGCCTTAAATTCCTTCTACCGCGCCCCCATGCGCGCATATACAGTGGACAGGAGCGCACGTATGCACACCTATCACCCGATCGCCCGTGGATGTGGGGCCCAGACCCCCNTGCAGCAGATACAAATGAGGTGGCAATGTGGGCCCTACAGCTATATATAGGCCTTTTGCCAAAACTTCCACTCACCATTCCGGGAGCCCAAGGTGTCCATTTTTCAAACCATCTTCAGCCACGGGATCAGCATCCCGTCACCTACATCACAGCAGTCCCGGGGTTGCTTTTTATCCTGAGCCCCCAGGGCGCCTTTTTTTTATATCATGGTCAGGTACGCACGCGCATAGTCACATTTATCAAATACATGCTCATATCTTTGATTCTCTTCAGATATTGTTCACTTTGGGTATTTGGTTGTTATGTGTGCAGGTACTTGCTCATCCTTCATCAGCATCATCCCTTCAGGTATATACTCAGCATTGGCATGTAGTCTCTCCCGCTGTATTGCATTTACATTTCCAGTCACACCCTCTGATATTGTCCTTTAGGATCCTCATTCCCGGCTCTGTAGTACCCACGCCTCCATTTGCATCTTCGGTACTGTTACCCGGTAGCATTCTTACCCACATGAGTTGTCCCATTCATAGCACCTTTTGCCACTTTTTGACACTCATGTTGTTTTTCATTACCCTTTAGAGATGGGAGTCCTGATAGTCTTTCATCATGTCGTGAATCAGCCACATACTCCTTCTCCTCATTTTACTAGCTTTCCCACATGGACTCCCAGATTATCTCTTTACAGTTCTATTTTTTTACCTGCACCTCCGCAGTATCATGAACCCTCCATTCCATCCACAATCAGTTTGCCCATCCGCGAACCTACCATCATTTCACCTACCTCATACAGAAACTCACCTATGGGGCCCCCACCCTTCATAAGTCTTCCCAGCACATTATGCCCTACATGGGCCACCCATATCACACTGGGGAACCCGTTTCTGTATTTGTACATTTCTCCCCAATTATTCGTTATTTATTGTACAAACGCCTTTATTTCCAGTCATTACATTCTCTTTTTGTCGTCACCTTTGGCGACTTGCTTCCTTCTTTTTTGGCCACACGCAACCCATGTCACCCTTGGTTGGAGCATTATTCATCATCTACCCTTCCCGACATCGTCCACATATTCAGAGTACCCCACAGGTCACTTACCCTCTGCATTTGTTCACTTTGTCCCACCTCTAGCACAACTTATCACCGGTCTTGTCATCTCCCCGACACTCGATCTCGTTACACGGTTGCGGCCACTTTTTATCTCATACATCCTCGAACCAAGAGCAGTCTTGAGTCTTCCCACTTCTTTACTTCATCCATGTACCTCTGCCACTTCATCCCTTCAGTAGATTCCATGAATCCCTTTTCTTCTGGGAGTCGCGTTCCCCTTTTGTCGACATCGACACAATTTTCCAGAAGGGCGACAGTATCTTGATTCTCATTCTCCATTCAATGAGATATCTCGGACGACACAGGGTGAAACACCATTGTTCCTTGATATCGTTGGCCCCCATAGCATTCGACACCAACACTTTATCATGTTATGGTGGGTCTTACTTTGCGACTATTGCAGTTATTTCTATCATTTGCCAAAGACCTCTGAACTTGGTAGGGCCATCAATGCCCGCATCATCGCCGCTACTTATCACCGCGATCATTGCCTATTATTCAGAGTATGTTCCTTTGCAGAATTGTCTTCTGCCTTTATCATCACCGCCCCCGAGGGCGCTGCAGTTGTCTACACCAACACTTCAGTCATCTTTTTTCAGAGTTACATAACACGAGCATGGGGCATGCCCGCCTCGTTTGTACACAGTTTTCTGTTTTGCACACCTCATAAAAGGTCGGGTTCTACCGATTCCTTTTTTCTCCAACGGATCGCTCTGAACAACCCCACTATTGCTCTCTCTTACAACAACATTCTCAGTAGAAGAAACATTGATGGATTTTGGCTATATGTGTGCTCCTAACCTCATCCATCAGGGGGCATCTGTTATCACTGAAATTTCATCTGCACATGGTTACAAGAACTCAGCATCGTCAAATAGTAATGAAGTCATTCATGGCCTTGAATTAATCTCACAGCATTCAAAAAAGGTCAAAAACTATACAAAGTAGTGAAAAATTGAAGAGCGTTTTACAGGAGTTGGGCACGCACACACATGTGTGGAGTAGAAATGTATAATGTGCGCATACGCGCATGATGCGCGGCTGTTAGCGCAAAAAGCCGTGCACCTGCTAAACGGCACATTTATGAATGTGGTCGGCCTCCCAACCACTTCTGGTTCAGCACCCAAGCCGATTTGACCTCCAAATCTAGCCTGAATCCGAATGGTGGGCTGGTCAAAGACCTAATAATGCCCTAAATGGCCTCTTTTCACACTATAAAGGAGTTACACAATAACCCAATGCAATGCTATAAAAATCCATGAATGCACCTCATTTTCTCAAGGAATTTCAAGTAATGTTATGTTGCCTATATTGTTTTAAGGACTCCATCCTTGACAAGAGCACTTTGGCACCATTTCATTGAGCAATCCACCTCTCCATTGAGTGGATGTGCAAAGAGTTCTTTCACCACTATTCTCATTTTCTTTGTTGTAAGGAGAGCAAGCTTGTGAGGGCCCAAGAGCCTTCCCTTGGAGGAAGAAGGGACTCATTGTCCCCTTTCTTCTCGGTGCTTTGATTTCATCAATAGACCAGCCTATTACATTGGTGACATGGGTGTTTTTCTTTTTGTTATCTCTATGTCCCTATGCTTATGATTTTGGTTTGTATTAGTTTAATTCTTGCTTATAGTTTTGTTTTTCTTTTTCTAACTCTTTCCTCTACAGCTGTCATGCTCAGCAAGACCCAACTGGGCATGCAAGCACCTCTTATTTGCTCACCAAGTTGATGAAAAGGGTGCAACAGATTGGTGATTCCACTGGGGAAAGGTATCAAATTCCTACCTCATTTGGGTTTATTTTTCTCTTCTTTTAGTCAGTTTAACTTGCAGGTGCACTAACCGGCCTCAGCCGACCTGCTAACCAGTCAATTCAAAGGAGAATTGAGGGAAATCTATATGGATTTTCTTTCTCGGCCATTTGTCACAGGTGCGCGGGTATTCTACCCCACAGACGCGCATCGGGCATGCATGTGCTTAAGTCACATCCTTTCTCTACGCGCATGTGCTTTCAGACTCATCTCTGCTCGCGCGCTTACGCTCAGTGCGCCTCTGTCTGCACTAGAGGCCGTGCATTTAAGTAAAATTTCACATTGTAAGTTGTTGGGATGTGGGGAAGGCTATTTCCCTTCTTAAAATTGATGTCAAGCATGCTCTAAAACACTGCACCACACTTAGTCCCCTCATCATATAAAGGGGTTAAGCCAAACACACATAGGCACTTAGGAGGATAAAAATCAATTTTCCTTATTTTCTTTTTGTCACATGGATGGCTTGTTTTGACTTACCATCTAAGGTGAAAATCAATTTTAATCACATCTAAACTTACATTGGGACTAGAAATCAAATTACAATCGCTTAGTATGATCTTCTCTCGTGCATTCAAGCGACCTTGAGAATAAGAAAAAGATTGTAAAACAATTTCATCTCCCTTAACAAAGTTTAAAACCTTTAGGAGAGGACAACGGCCCTTCTTGGGACCCCTCTTAGTTTTCTTTTTCCAACATATCTTAATACTGTAACGGGCCCATACATGGCCACATGCTACAAAGATAGGATAGTGTTTGGAATTTTGATTTCTTAGATCAAAACACTAGGAGAGTTTAAAGGTTTGTAACGGGCCCATACATGCCCACATGTTCAATCTCGGATAGTTTCAAGCTTTTTCTAGATTACATCACAATAGGGAGTTAAAGGATAGTAATGGACCCACATGTCCACATGATAGCTTCCTAGGGATTTTGAATTCCGCAAGGTTGTACCAAAGGCATTTAGTTAATTAGGTAATCAAACTCTTGTAAGGACCAAGCGAAGTCCACATGCAGCAAGGTGACATCTAATTCACTAAAAATTGGCACACTTTCACTCACACACAAAAGTCACTCATCACTCACATAGCTTCTTCTTGAAACG
>JASDQU011505149.1:1427-13771 GCA_032191745.1 Picea mariana | reverse complement strand
TCTTACACTTAATTAATTTCTTTTTTCATGAATATTAATAATAATTCATGTGCACTTGGTATTTTGGCCTTCATGTAATATATCCCTCCTCCAAATTGACTAGAGATTGTGACATAGGTTATTCCATGGTTTCAAGGTGTATGAGACACTTATATGACACTTATGACACTTAGGGTGGGGTACCTAGGTGTGCAAATTTCATGTGTAACAATATGCATACTATAGAATCTCTCCTTCTATGTTATTCTCTCAAAATACCACTCCTAGGTGCTCTAATCAGCTATGGAACAAATACAATGCTAAAAAATACAACTTCTTGTCATCCTAGTATTCCAATATTTAACATCGCATGATATCCATATAGGTGTATGGTTTTGACTTCCTCAACCCTCAATTGTGATAAGGTTTTGTACCTTCTATAATCCTATTGAAATTACATGCGTGGATAGCCTCATATGCATGAGTAATGGGGGATGACGTGGAATATCCTCATACCATGGTGTTCAATAAGGTAGATCAATATGCGGGAGGCATAAATTTTTATTACAAGCTCCGATTGACGTGATTTTTTAGGTTCTAAGCTAAAGTTAAAAAAATTTGACCTCCAAAAATTCCATTTGATGCCTCAAAATCAATTTGGAAGGTTTCAAACCTAAATTTTCCAAACTGGGACCTTCCATAAAATGACTTGATTCCTCGAATTGTTTTCTCTCTCAAACAATTGAGATAGATGAAAAATTCTTATAACGATCTAATGTGGATCACCCATACTTATTTTATATACATTTTCTCTTATATTCTCATTTCATCGACATGACCATAGGTGTTATAGGATAAATCGGTAAATGTGGACATAAACTAATCTCCCTAGATCCACCTAGATCTAGAACAAAATAGGACAGATAATCATTGATCTAAGTGTCAAAGAAGGAATTGATGACTTACCTTTGAGATTGCTTCCTTATATCTTTGTTGTTCCTGCTTCACTCCGGTGCTCTTGTGAAACCAGATCTGCAATGACACAAACCAACCAACATGAAAGAAACTATGATAGATTCAATGAAAGCTTAGACATGTGATCAAGGAGTCATGTAATAAAATGAGAATAATTTTATGGGAAATAAACATGCCACTTTATCATATTAAATAAAAGTGGAATATACAACCAAATTGCCTTGATGTCACAAGTTCCCTTTCAATGGTCCTTTGTTCCAACACACACATACACTCGCTCTGAATTTGCATGAAGATGGTCCACAATGCTTGATGGACAAATGGAGACCTCAAACATCAATTGTATCAGGATTCTTCACACAGTCTTCTGCCTATTATTCCAACAATTCTTTGCTCAATCTTGCTTGACCTTTCTTAACCTTTCCCATGAGAAATCCATTATTATATAGGAGAAGGTGAAGTGGTTACTAGAATGATGATGATCCCACCAAATTAGAGAAGCCAGTAGGATCACAACCATATAGACTCCACCTCACATTCTAGAATATTCTCCTTCTAGAAACTTCGTGAAACTTCTTCCTTTTCTTAGCTTTAAATGTTGCCACACCTTGCCTATATATAAGCATGCGGAAATTCCATGGACCAGGCATAGAGCAGCCTGCGGAAATGAAGGATTTCCGCACTATGTAACATTGTCAGCCTGTGGTGTCATTCTAGAAATGTGCCTTGTAGGGGAAGAACTTAGCCATTTTCCTCATGTGAAAGATTGTTTTGGAAGCCTGAACACATGTTTGTAGGGTCATCATCAGAGTGACCAAAATAATGTGTAACAGAATGCCCCCTAAAGTATGAGGCTAGAACATGTGACAGCCGAAATACTTTGTAAAATGCATGTGTGCGTGTCGGGAACAAGGACAACACCAATCGGGAACTTGGAAACAATCAAGCATTTGCATAGAATTATACCATTTATGAGGTAGGCATTCCCATGCTTAGACTAGAAGTGATTGAATTCATAAATGCAATGCATGGCCACCAATTATACACCGTGGATCCATGTCGTCAAAATTCTACATAGCCACCAGAAATACACCATGGATCTATGTATTAGAAAGTGTAAATTTAGACACAACCCTGAGACATACAAAGTGGATCTGTGTGTCAATACAAATCATGAATATTCCATCACAACCTAAACCAAAAAGACGAGATGCAGGGTCTTCAATACCATCGTCCGTAAGTACGAATCTAACCATGTGATTACAGGTGCTGAATTTAGACATGATAAAAATCACTTGATTACCGATCATTGATGAAAATCGTTAACAAGTGTGAGGGAAACCACCATTGATGTCAATGACTCCCAAGGTACCTTAGTAAAATCCAGCGAATGTGAGTAAATGAGTTGAAGTCAAACACTCGATGAAATCTCTTGATCAGGGACCAATGATGTAAATCCACTTTTGAGAGTGAAGAAACCTGGCATTGAGGCATTCATGCTCTAAGGTACTAAACAATTTCTAAGTCTTGTTCACGGATGATGAGTTGAATTTTCCAGGAAAAGAATCGTCATATGAGGGCCTTGATCTATCCCCCATCAGTGAAACAAAATAAGTAACAGATTTAGGGTAGATCGAGGTATGAAAAATGATTCGAAACTAACACAGGGAAGGACGGCATGGTAAGAAATGAAAATGCAGATGGCCGAATCAAGGGAGGTCTTGTTTGGACTTCTCTTGAACATATGAATGACACGACACTGGTCTTGGCAGCATTGAATCAAAGACGACCCAAGATATGAATTCGAAGAAGGCTAGATGAGAGACAAATGGATTTCCCAACCCAGATTCAAATGGCGAAGGGGGTGTCATGTTCAAGATTAACTAGTACTTCCACTAACATAGGTATAGAGACACATTTCTTTCCCAAAATTTCCCCCACCATTTCTAGCGAGTACCTATTTATTTTTACATAAGATTGAGGAGGACAACATATGCTTGTAATATAAGCTCATCCTTAGGATGAGTCCCTCGGAGTATTTTTAATGAACCCTAAGAATGAGTGGTTTGGTCCCATGTGGGTCTTTTGATGTTTGTTTAACGAGTCCAAAGATAGAAAAATCGGGGTTTTTTCATGTTTATAGAGTCTAAAAAACACTTAAAGAGAACTCTCTCAATTCATTTTTCGTAAAATAGTTCGACAGGACCAAAAAAGTGATAAACTATTGCCCATCAAACGTTTTATAAAAATACTTTTACGAGCGTGAACATAACAAGGTTGCTCGAAAATCTTTTCATTTTTATGGAGTGTAAAAATATCTTAAATGATACTCCATGTGTGTCACTTTTCATGTTACAAAGACGAGTATGAAAGGATGACAAAAGTATACTCGGTTGCATTCTCATAAATTTTTGAGAACGAGAATGAACGAAGAGTGAACTCGAGGTTTTACTAAAAAACCCTAAAAAGTATCGATATGCATAATGAAGAGAAGACAAATTACGGAATAAAGATCCATACTTCGTTAATTAGGACTCTAGTCTTCTTCTTGCAAGAAACAAGACACTCATGAGACTATTAGTTTTGAGGGTTTATAACCAAACACATTTATATAATATAAAATATTATGAAAAAAGGTAAAAAATGAAATAAATAAGAGTAAGAGCTCTTTTTTACCATTTCATTTGTATTTGGTCAAGAACTTGTCTAAAAACCGCTTTTTCACCCCTTACTTCGGAGGTCGATTGCGAGGAGAACAGACGATCAATCGATGAACGGTTTCTATGAAAACAATAAGTTCTTCATCTTCCTCCTTTTCAATGGTTTAAAATTTGTTTTTGGTGGTCAAAAATAATTTTTTTGGGTGACTTTTGGGCCGGTAGGTATGAGCTTGGGCCACCGCAGGTGGCCAATATTGGGCCCTACAAAAATCAAGGATTTCTGCAGGTGCCCAATGGCTCACCTACGGAAATCTCACACTATAACTAAAGCTCAGTTGCAGTGGCCGAAAACCAAGAAAGAAAAGCAAGCGTTGAACCAAAAAGAATCCCAAAAACGCTGGATAAAGGTGCTAACTATCCTCTCTTACTTCCATGTAGGCGTTTAATTGTAAAAATGTTAGAATGGAGAGAACGTGAGCATGAAGATGAAAAATCTATGTCTTTGAATGATCTAAGAACCATTGATTCTCTTCGACAATGTGGCCTACTGAATTTTTTCAAGATCTAGGGCATGAGAGCCCAACGAAGACTATTAGAGTACTTGTTCCACATGTGGGATGTCGAACAACAAGTATTTCACGTGGTTGTTCATGTCCTTTCCTCAGAAATTGAGGATATTTACTTTCTGACGAGGTTATCCCGTCATGGGGTATGTGTAACTCTGACAGGGGGTCGAGGTGGTGTATTTCCAATGAGCAAGTATATCCATCAGCACTGTGAACCCGACACGAAAAGGAGCAAAGTTAAAGTGTCTATCAGAGATGTGCGGGATCTGACTCTCAGAACCATACTCTTTACGATTGCATGGATAGCAGGAAGCTCGTTGCTGCACATGGTGCTCTAGAGTTATTTTCAATATGCCATTGAATTTCTGGAACCTCAAGTATTCAATTGGTGTGACGGTGTGCTCTGCAGTATGAAGACACAAATCATTAAAACAAAGAGAGGAGACCTAAAGAAGTTTAGTTATGGGTCCATTTTGGTGTCTTTCTTCTTAGAAAGAGTCCCTCATTTGTGGCTATAGGTAGAGTGGGGAATACCAGCTCCACGAGACCCAAGAATGAAACGATGGTGTGACCTTATGGCTCGGCACATAGAAGGCCCTATTATCAAGTATAATGATGCATTTTTTGACTGGCTAAGGCCCCAAATCTTGATGATTGATGATTATGAGTATGCCGTCCTGAACTTCGAGGGTGATCCTGACTTGGCTCTCTCTGAGGGATTTCAGTGGGGAGATCTAGGTAAGAAAGACATTTTGTTTTTTTATAGTGTTTTGTGGTTTTAAGGATTTTATATGTTTTTTTGTGTTTTCGATCTAAAGACTAATCAAATACTTTTGACTATGCAGATATAGGTCCACATCAACCTCTGGGAACATCTCCGATTCATAGGCGAGGAGAGGCACATGTGGTAGCAGGGTGGGATGCCGATGACTATGAGGCGATGGAGAAGAACTTAGAAGGCTTGACCTAAGGCATTATAAACGTCATACTATAGGCATGTCCAGGTTACTTAGTCAGTTACTTCGTAGGGTATCACAAGGAATAGTGTGCTATTGTGAGCGACATCCATGATGCTATTTGGAGTGACATCCATGACGCTATTCTGTAGGATCCATGCGATCTATATTTTGATATTTTGGTCCTTGGATGGAAAACACTTTTTGTAAAACATTTTCATTATATATATACATGAAGCTTCTACCGGCTTACTCTGCTTTTATATACAATGTGTAATGTGTGATTGGATTTATAAATGTCTCAAATGTCTGTCTAACACACAATTAGCTAGAGCACCAGTTAATGTATTTAGACATCTAGGAATGTGTTGATATTCAATATAATCAAAATAACGTTCCAAGAGGCAAATTCATAGATATATCCATAAAAAAGTAGGACTTCGGATAGTGTAGACATTACTTAATTGGAGCACTACTAGCTACGAATCAAGTTGTAGAACGAAGTGACGAATCCCAAGTGAGATACCATTGGTCAATAATTCAATGACTATGCTATATTATGTGATATTATTGGTTGCACGATCGAGGAAAACACCTTGTAAACTGCTAAGTTCATTGGTGGGTGCATAGATTTCCCAAGCAGTAGAATCTAGGTTATGAGTACTATGACTAGCACCATCAGCAAAGCCAATGTAGGGTAGAGAAGACGTCGACACCTGGAAACCAAGCACAACGCAAAGTAAGCAGTTGGGGGTCGAAACCAAATAATGAAAAACAAACAAAAGTAACACATAAGAGTATGGTATAGTAAAAGTACAAGCACTCATGCAAAGACAGTCTAAGCATAGTACTTCTTCAAGTAAAGCCCATTTCTAGGTTCACTAAAAGGGATGCCATCATAATATACTAACTCGTAAGCTCCTTCTATAACACTCGTTTGACGGTATATGGAACACACCACATAGCTTCGAGTATTCCATCTCTGAGTACATCACGATATTGTTCATAAGGGAGAACTAGATCTCCCTTAGAGAAAACATGTGGCTTGACATGCTTGTCGTATTGGGATTTTACGCGTTTCTTCTAGGTTTCAATAATCAGGGTAGCATCATGACGGGTTTCGTCTATTCGCATCAAATATTGTAGATGTTCTTCCTTAGCAGAGGTGTTTGGGAGAAGTTCAACGGCTAGCTTCAAAGATGGTATTTCACAGTCAATTGGGAGAATGACTTCAATGCTATAGAATAGTTGAAAGGGGGAAAATCCTGTAGCAAACTTCATAGATTTTCGATAGGCCCATAATGTCGAAAACAACATCGTGTGCCAGGTGGTCTTATCGATTCATATTATCCGATGAAGAATAGTGATAAGGGTTTTATTTATTGCTTCAAATTGGTCGTTTTCCTGTGGATAGTAGGGGGTTGAGTTTTCATGATGAAGACCCAACCTGTCGGTAAGTTCAGACATCATAAAGTTTTGAAAATGGCTACCATGATTAGTGATGATAGCTTGCGGGATCTCGAATCGAGTAATAATATGATTAAATATGAAAAGGGCTACAGTCTTCCCAATATTGTCGAAAGTAGGCATTGCCTCGACCCATTTCATGAAATAATCCACAGCTACGATAATGTATCCATGCCCCTAAGCCAAGTGAGGGTTACATGTCATGCAATCGATACCCCATTTTGTGAAAGGTCTCATGGAAATGATAGGATGTAAGGGAGCAGGATGCGATTTTATCTTGTTGTTGTATATTTGGCAAGCATGGCATTTTTGGATGGCATTAATGCAGTCTTTGAATAAAGAAGGCAAAAAATACCTGGTTCATAAGATCTTTTGGGCAGTAGCATACTCGGACATGTGACCATTACATGCTCCAGAATGACAGTCATTCAAATCTTTCTCAGCCTCATCATAGGTGAGACAACATCAAAAAATGGAGTCAACCCCATGATGGTAAAGAGTGTCACCGAGGATAATGTACTGACGGGCTTGATAACATATATGAATATGGTCAGTGCTAGACAAATCGGGTTGGAAAGTTTGAGTCTAGAGATAAATAATGATATCCCCATACCAAAGGTCATCGGAACTGATCAAAAAAAGGACTTGTTGGATAAAGAATCCTCTGGTACATTTTTTGTCTCCGTGCAGGGAAGGTCACATATCAGTTCGAAAAACACCAATGATTTATTAGGCTTAGCATGTTCGAATTCTAAGTCAACTCCTGGAGAATCACTATCCATTTGGAGTATTTTCCCCCTAGCAATTGATGTGTAAGAATGTGTTGCATAGGGTTGCAATCGGAAATTACAATGGTCTTGCATAATAGGATATAGTGACGAAAACATTGGACAGCTTGTACAGCTGCCAAGGCCAGGCTTTCAACATGTAAGTACTTGGCTTTAGTAGTCATGAGACTCTGACTCAAATAATAATTGACATGTTCGTTGTGTAAATTGTCTTCTTGGACTAGAACCATGGCAATGGTGGAGTCCTAAGTAGCGATATAAATGAAATAATATCGACTATAATCAGGCAGGAAACATAGTGGGGTATGGGTTAAAATTAGTTTCAAAGCTTCGAAGGATTTTTTGGAAGTGGTGTCCCATACAAACTCAGAGCCTTCCTTTAGTAGTCGAGTAAGTCCAAGTGTTAAGTCAACATAGTTTGGGATAAAACAACATAAAAAAATTTCCTTCCCTTGCAAACTTTGCTACTTGCAGAGTGAGGAAGGAGGAGGGAAATTTAGAATCACCTCAACCTTTAAAGGATCTACCTTGATCCCTTGACGTGACATAATAAATACCAGGAGTCAAACAAACTCCACACAAAAGACACATTTATCTGTGTTTAAGCGTATACGATAGAACCAACAATGAAGGAAAATTGCTTGGAGGTGTGCTAGATGATCACTACAATGCATGGAATGCGCTGGCAGGTAATCTAGATATGGTTGTACAATGTGCTTAATATCATGAAAAGCATAAGACATTGTGCGTTGAAAATTTGCACCGACATTCTTTAAACTGAAGGATAGTTTCCAGTAGGAAAAAGTTCCCCAAGGACAAATGAAAGTGGTTTTGTGTTGATCCACAGGTAAGATATTGATTTGATTATATCGAGAGAAACCATCCATCAAAGAGAATATTTCACTTTCGGTGCAATCGTCAACGATTTGGCCAATGAAGGGGGTAGGAAAGTTGTCCTTAGGACAAGCTTTGTTGATATCCCTATAATCAATGCAAACACAGATCGTACCTTGTTTCTTGTTAACCGAAACTAGATTGGATACCCAAT
Source organism: Picea mariana (assembly GCA_032191745.1). NCBI lineage: Eukaryota > Viridiplantae > Streptophyta > Pinopsida > Pinales > Pinaceae > Picea > Picea mariana. The sequence continues at coordinate 5,332 of JASDQU011505149.1, read as the reverse complement.
CATTCAAAGCCATGGGATAGATAAAACCAACTTTAAGAAACTTTTCGACTTCAAGCTTGATAGCAGCTGCTTTACAGGGGTTGACTGGTCGAAGTCTTTGCTAGATGGTTTTAGCGCCCGGGTAGGTCTTAATTTTGTGTACAACAATGAGGGTCAATACCTGACATCTCTTCATAGCTCCACGCGAAGATGTCATGAAATTATTGAAAAATGGACTTATATGTGACAACCTCATTAGTGGAACATGAAGCTCCGATGTGAACATTTTCGACAACTTCAGGTTTAATAGATATGTTGAGGGGGATGGTGGGTGATATGTTACTCAAGTTCCCTTCGTATAACATGTCATGTGCGGACTCGGGAACAGAAGAAATAACGACAATGGTTGATGGAATCAAGATCCATTGGTAACTCTCTAAGGTGTGTTGCTCCAGGAAGAGAATGGAATGATGATGCCCATCATCCCACGGAGTGTCTTCCATGGAAATAACTGACATGATCATCTTGTTTGTGGGAAAAATAACATGGAAAGGTTCAGGAGATGAATCATCAAGAGAGGAAGTAGAAGGTTCGGTCGATTGAATGTCTTGGTAAGCGGATTCAACTAGACTTAAAGGCATCTGGTCACCATAGCGAAGATAATCATCGGGTTTGGGTACTATCCACGGGTTAGAAGACGTGGGGGTTTCATAGAAGGAGGTGAAAATCATGTTGATCAAGGCAACCAAAGCAGGTGGAATATTGGGTGTAGGGATCAGGAACATACCCATCAAATTTGAGTCTTTTAGTAGACCCACATCGACATTCTCATACCTAGGGGGTGTCTTTGCAATGAAAGTTACGTTTCTAGTATGAGTATCAGAGTTAAAGAAAGCCAGTTGGTCTACTATAACTACTTTTCCCTGATGTGGAAAATGCATGATATAGAAAAGAGTAGACATGACTGCATGCATGGAATCAATCCAGCTACGGCCAAGTAAGACGGTGTAATTGAGAGGTGCGTCAAAGACCTCAACTTCAACGTTGATCGATTTTCCTTCTAACGTAATAGGCAATGAAGGGAGTACACCATAGGGTTTAAAGCCAGAGAAATTAAAGGCTTTGAGTGTGTTGTGTGTTTCAGTTAAGGGAGGAGAGCCAATGGCTTTCCAGCAGGAAATAGACATGACACACGTCGAGGCGCCCTCATCAATAACTATTCTACAAATGTTCTTGTTTGCGAAAACAACTTGTATCTGAAATGTGAGCTAAGGGGGTAACCTTGGAATGTGATCTTCCAAGTCAAAAAATATCAAATTTGTATCAGTGGGGCCAATTCAATCGATATCCTTCAACAGTGCCTTTTGTTGAGTGGGACAACTTTGAAGGACTTCAAGAGCCAACATTGTGGAGAGTTATTGTGCCATATCCTCTACAATACTGTAGTTCTGAGCAGCACGCACATGAGGGTTGAAGGGAGACTTTCGAACCATGCCCTTGGGAGGAGGGTGAAGGACTGTATCAAGGTTTGGTCATTTGATATGAAGAGTACCATTGGTAGGTGGAATCAAAGGAGGTGGATGAACCAATGAAGGTGGAGTATCTTCAGATTTCTTTTTTGAAGAAGAATAATCTTTGGCCCGAGTGGTAAGTGTGATGTCATTCTTCTTTGAATCATCGGTACACATAAGGACGTAGGAGGTAGTGGAGGAAGAAGGTTGATCATGGATGACCAATTGAGCCTGTTGTTGAGAAGGGAAGGGTTGAGACAAGACGATAGGTGTAGGAGGTTTTGGGGTCCCTTGGAGGAACTTTGTGACTTCAACACGTCTTGGACAATCCTTCATGTAGTGATCATCACCACAAATAAGGAAAGGATAGAAAGGTTTGTGTTTGTCCTTATCATCAACAGATTGTGACTTGTTCTTGTCAGATTGTGGGTTGTTATATTTATCCTCCTTATTCCTACCCTTCCCTTTTTTATATTTATTCTTATCGATAGGAGTCAATTGAACAACGTTCACATCTGTAGTTTTACCGGTGGGAGGAGTGGGTGTCAGAGTAGTTTGAACATTAGAAGCATGGGATTTGGGGTTTGTGTGAGAGGTCTGTACAAATTGAGGTTGAGCATGGAAAGTACCTATCGCACCATCAACAGGACGAGAAGTTGTCAGGGTCATTGAGGTGGTCGTGGTAGAAGGATGAGGTGTGTCAGGGAGCATATCATAAAGAGTACCTGTTTGTGAATAAACGAGATCAAGGTACTGAGCGCGATTGATCGCATGTTCTTCTGTGACAACTCCACCCATGGAAATGTCATGAGAGATGTCATTCATGAAGGATTTCTTGAACCATTCTACCAATAACTGATAGGGAAGATCGAGTTTGATTAAACGTCGTCTTTGTCTCCACTCATGAATGTGATCAAAGATGTGAGTGGATTTATTTTTCTTAAAAGAAGTCAAAATCTTGGTTCCCGTTTCATAACGGATTGGCAACTGGTAGTGTGTGAGGAAAGCCATGTCTAGGGTATTAAAGTCGATGAAGAAGCCTCGTGGTAATTCTATATACCACTTTGCAGACGAACCCATGAGAGTTCGTTGAAAAAGGCGTAATCAAATGGAGTCATCCATCAAAGAGCTGGATGAACACCAAAGGTGGAAATTCATGACATGATTGTTTGGATGCTCTCCTAGTTTACCATCAAACTTAGGAATGTTTGATGGTAATTTGGCTGGTATGATGGACCAATGAGGAGATTGATGTATAGGATCATTCAAAATTCTAGACAAGTCAGGTAAGTCCAAAGTGGATAAAAAGGGAAACTGTCTATTCACTTAGGGATACTGGTGACTTTGGGGAGGAACTCCTGTTGGTATACTAGTAGGACCATAAGCAGTTTGCACATGAAGCGTAGGTCCTGACAGATTCAGTCGATGATGAGGAGGCATGTAGCCCATGGGGTTGGACTAGTTAGGGATGTTCCCTTCAAAAGGAGTACTAGACTGAAATTTTGGACCCCAAGTGGGATTCAAAGAACCTGGATATGGTTGACCGTAGTTACGAGGCACATAAAAACTAGCTTGAGAGGGTTTTCCCCAAGAGGGTTGCAGGTTTCCTTGAAGATGAAGGTTCCAAAGGTGAGCTAACAATTTTGACGTGTTCGGTCCAGATTATGAATTGTAATTTCCAACCTGAGATTTTCCTCCATATGGAGGTGGCGTCACAATTTGAGTTTGACCCCCAAATTGAGGTTGCCCCCGGGTATAAGATTTCCCTCTAGCGGGAATCTGGTAACCAAAAGTGAGTAGATGATGAGTGCTTCCAATCGGATTTGAACCACTAGGGCCAGATCCTCCATGAAGAGGTGGATAAGACCCTCCGGAGAGGACCTGGGAAGGTGTGGGAACATAACTAGCAAAGGTATTATGCCCAAGTGGAACTTTGGATGGAATTTGGGTATGGATGGTAGCAGAAGGGTTCAAATAATGATACCTGAGGGGGAGGGAAAGGATAGGTCTAGAGGAACGTGGTGTACCAATGGGAGCATGTTTAACCACTATATTCCTAGCGGGAATAGTCATAGCACGAGGGACCATGGTAGAGTGTGCCATCTGGAGAGGGATGGTTGAACTAGGACGAACTGACTGGGCGTCTGAACCAATAAAGAGATAGGCAGTTGTACTGGAAAAATGATCTAGGGGTATCTAGAGGGTAGCAGACATTTCAAGTAGGTCAGGGATGGCAGGTATATCTGCTCCTACCCCTGAGCCATAAAGGTCTCGAACCATGTGAGGTGGGTGTTAGGACCACACAATGTACCTTTTTGCCTATACTTTTTGTCACTATTATACTCTTGATCACCCATATTTAGACTCATACTATCACTTTATCTGATCATTCCAAAGGTATACAACGTCCCTTCT